>LBNU01009575.1:47712-70938 GCA_014162995.1 Artemisia annua
TTAAAAGCAAAAGGGATAAACACGTGTTGATTTTCTAAACAAGCCTTCTCGTGTTTAGCAACTTTGCTCGATTCCGCTTTCAACGCAGCTTGTCCCGCAACAAACCCCTTGTCCCTGAGCCCTACAAGAGGGGACACCCCAGTAAGATCCACACAAGGTCCACCCAAACACAAGTACATCAGTCGGCCGTAAAGTCGACCTCCCTTCAAGCGGATCCGTCAGAAAGTTCACGAGGGCCTTCTTTTTAGAAGAAATTCCTACTCGTTTGCAACTGAAAGTTAAAGATCTTATAGGTGTTTGGTAAGCCAAACCTTTGTTGTCTTTTCTAGATAAATCGGGTTGACTCGGTGACCAATAACTTGATCAAGTCATTGAAAACTCGGTTTTAAAACATTGATATTCAGAGACTCAAAATTAACTGTTATAAGATGCATATTATTGAAATTATAAAAGATTTGTAACATCTATTTCTTAAACAAAATGCATTTCAGAAAAATAGACATATTTTTTAATAGAGTTTTACATTTTAGACCAAAAAAATCATGTGGTTTACGAGCACCCGAACCCTTTCGGTCTGCCCCTAATTACTCCAATTAGAAAAACACTCTGGAAGTACAAAGATGTAGAGAGTTGAAAAGATAAGGCTACTAAGCAAGGAGATGATCATATCACCAAATGGGCCCACATCACCAATTAACTCCCTTGCCCCTCACCATTCTTCACCATCCAAGCACACAACCCAAAACAATATTTGGTGAAGGCATCACCAAATGTAAAAGCAAAAAAATTGGGCCCCATGTGTACCTTTTTTATTTTAATTATTTTGTGTGTGAGTGTGTGTGAGGTATTTAGTGGGGTATATTTTTATAAAGTGGGTATTTAATTAAAGGTGAAGTCAAAGGTGATGATGGTTTCTCTTGCCCTCTAAAAGGTGAAGAGTGGTGAAGGGAAGTGAGAGGAGAGAGAAAGCCGATATGGCGCTGATGTGTATTGTAAAGAAATGATTGCCTTGCCTAGTAGCCTAATATTATGCTATTCAATGTTATTCAGAGGTAAAAGTATTTAAATCAGATGTAAGCAATTTGGTTGGGGTATCTTTCTGACCATTTCTGAAACATTTCTCTTGCTGCCTAAAAGATGATTAATTATCGAGTTCTGAACCTGAGAACTCTTGTAAAAGTACGAGGATGGCTAACTAGTATGGCGTGTGGTGATATATATTGATGTAGTGTACGTATGTGCGAGACAAAAGTTGAAATCAAGTAGTAAAGTTCTGAACGGTTTATGCAAATAATATGAGGGACGTTTTTTTGTAATTGTAAATATATAGGTGTTTATGGTCATATATTTTTCCTGACTGTGATTTTGCTTAGAAATGAATATTTATAAGTTGCAAGTATATGACATTGGTATTGAATTTGCTTATTTTTGTAAATACAAGAATTTGTCGGTATTAACATCGTAGGCTCGTAGCTAACATGTTGGTCACTTTATACGTTTCAAATTGTTTCTAATGTGGCATCTTAAAGCTGGACAACTTTAGTTTAAGCGAGAGGGATTTTCAAATTAAATTATTTTCTAAGGCGAAAAGTAGAAAATTTACAAGCCACAATACATTCGTCAGTTATAGTATAACACATGTAAATCTCCTCACAACTACAAAATGTATAAAGTTAAACCTGATCATTTTTATTGAGCAAATTGGTAGTATTATTTGCTTTAAGCCTTTAAGTATCATATACATCACTTAAAAAGCCTTGTCATATTTAAATATTATTTTTTATATCAAAGGTTCTAAAAGAAGGTCGAAAGTGATCACATAGATTCATTATTTGTGGGGCAAGTTTGCATAGTGCCATGTGAATTCCAGCTGATTATATATAAAACATAAAAGATTACGTATAACGTACTATAATTTATGACTAAACATACATTCATGTGTTTCTCATAAGCTTTCTACTCTTAACATTTTGTCGATGGTTTTTATGTTAGATGATAGGTTAAGCTCCAAGGCTTAATTGTGAGTTTAAGGTCTATTAGGTTTAGGGTTATGATATTGCTTGTTCGGTAAGCTATTCTATCAATATAAATACACATGTAACTCTACTTGTGTAATCACAGAATACAAAATATATTCATTAATAATACTCTATTTGCTATTTTACATTTTATACATCCTGAACGAATGCACTTGTTGAGGGTGTGCTTGACAAATATAACGATATCAAGAAGCAAATAAGCGGAGAACAGTAGCAAAAAGCACGGGCGTTTACTAATGCTTAAACAAAATATAAACTTATTTTGAGAAATTCTACGCTTACTTGACTGTATGTTTGTTGTTGTTTCGTATTTACAGTTTGAAAATCTTATATTATACAAGATAAATGATGGTTTGATAATCATGTTACTATGTGGACTTAAATTGAAGATTCTTATACTCCCAATCTTCAAACTTAATATTACAGAAACAATGTATCATGCCTCTCTTAATCAGAATGTAAATTATACTTCTATTTAAAATGCCAATCATGATATCAAAGCCCAATCATAAAACAATTATTTTCCAAAAGACTCATATGTCACCCAATCATTTTCGCTATTTTTTATTTTTAATAAAGTAAATTAAATAGAAAAACCATTTTTGCACCATTTATACAACTAAATGCTTTTCCATTTTTCACATAAATACAAATTTAAACTCTGAACAATATATGCTCGCTAAACTATTGTAATTTACCTTTTAAGTAATGATTAATATAGTTATCAAACAAAATTTAAAACCCAGAACAAATAAGCACTCAACTTTCCAAATGAGGGTGAAATTATTTTGATCATCCAAATTACAAATAAATAAGCACTCAAGTTTCCGAATAACCTTTTTATTTTGTTTATGTAGTTGGCAACACAACTCCTTTTTTCCAAAGGCATGTATTGTTATAAACTTGGTTTTGTTTTTATTAGATATACGAGACACTTCATCACCTAATACTTTATTCATTTTTTATTTCTAAATTTATACATCACTCCAAAAATGAACATGCACACATCATTATTGTAACTAAGTACCCTAGCCTAATTCATACATCATACAGTCTTCATTAGTTAAGAAACATTTTTATATCATGTAGTATAGCTAGTTGGTCGAGTTCAACTAATATAAGTCACCATAAGTCCATTATCATAATTTTAGTTGAAAACGTACTGACATATGAAAAGATTGAAAGAATATATACGAGTAGTTCAAAGTCAAGAATTTGATATTCTTCATATTCTGTGTTTCCTATTATAGTCTAAATAAAGCTAACCGGCCTAATATATCTTTGACAAATCTATGTATCCGAATTTTGATATAACGAGGCGTGCACTCGCGCATAATGATGAGATTTTATAGTAGCAAATAGTTATTGTTGATATATTATGGTTAAATGTTTCGTGTAAAGTTTAAGAATTGACGTTTGCAAGTCTTCAGATAACAATATCATACGAGTTCCAGTTTAACAAATTGAGATTCAACATGTATCAGATTGAGAACAGGATTGAGATAAATTTGTAAAAAAACAAAAGAAAAATGAAATGACAAAGATTAGGTAAGTTTGAAACAACAATAATTCTAAAAACAAAAGATATATTTTAAGTAGCTATTTCAGAAACTAACTTAAAAACATTTTTAGGTATGTTTAGCACGGAGCGGTGTGGAGCTTTTTGGAGCGATAAGCGATAAGCAATGAGCATTTTTGTTTTTAATAGTTGTTTGGCAAAGGAGTGGTGAGCTTTGTTATTTTTAGGAAAGCTCATTTTCTCAATTTTTCTTTAAGAAGCTGTGAGCGGTGAGCTGTGGCTACTGCTCACAGCTCACTAGCTTACTACTACTGCTCACTGCTATATTTACCAAACACACAAACCCTTTGTGTGGGAAAATAATCTAAATGTTAAAATTGAAGTGTTAACGGGTATTTTAGAAATTAAACATTATTCATTTTCATTTTTTTTAAGGATTTTAATTTTTTTTTTAAGGATTAATGAGAAACATGTTTGCAATATGTAGTAGATTTGAGAAACTATTTTTAAATATGTGTTTATGTGGGAAAATAATTAAAAGATTGAAATATAAGTTTTAAATTGTATTTTAGAAATTAAACGTTTAGTTTTTTTAAAAATTAAGAGAAAATATTTTTGTACTATATTAAAGATATTAATATCTTATAATCTAAAATTATAAGTCTTTATAACCAGAATTAATAATGTAACATCCTTTTCTCATCTTTAAAACTTTATGATTTTAAACTAACTTATAGCAAACTCATAATAAAAGAAAAAATCTTCGCAAAAGACGTCATTTCCAAGCCTCACTAGCTATACGCAGGGACGGAGCCAGGGGTTCTCGCGGGTGCCCGGGCACCCCATGGATTTTTTCAATATAGTGTTAATTTTTGAAAAAACATCGATTTTTTCTAAAGTTATCTTAAATGCACCGGTCCATCGAAATATGTTTCTAATATTAGTGTTCAATTTTTGTGCATCCGTTCATATTTAGTCCTGGTTCCGTCCCTAGCTCATACGTATTTGCATGGCTACCGAAACAACCACGAGATAGTACAATTCACCCAAGTAATCTAAATAAGTGACATGATCGAATGGATAAACCTCACCCATTTACCTCTTCAAATATAAGCATGTGTTATGTGTAACTAAAAACATGATATATAATATCAACCAAGTATTACTATATATATTAATTGGCGTGGATTCGGTGCAATATGATTCGCCGGTATTCTTCATTGCCTTTTTTTTTGGGACTTTCTTTTGGGCTGAATTTGGCCCACGAACTTGGGTTTGGGATGCTATGCGTTTGGGCCATGTTGTTTACTCTTGGTCTATTTTGTTCGTAAACCGGCTAAAAAAGTCACAACATAATAAATCTAAAAACAAAAAACTAGGCCAAAAAAAGAAAAAGAAACAAAAAATAGCCAAAAATCCCGGAAGCCTATCGCCGATTGTATACCGTCAAACGACCAACTGTATAAACCGACGCCCCGTCGCAACGTGACGGATCGGCGCCCATCTCGTTTTTATTATTATTGTATACGAAACATTATTTAGCTTTGGCGATATTGGGTATGTTGTTGTGCATAAGAAACGCTATTTTTAAATTTACACGGATTTAACATGCTACTACTTTGAAACTTAAACACCACATAAATGCATGACTTGTTATAATAATAGATAAATTCAGACAACAATTTTACGCATAGGTACCCATTTAATTTTAAGAATGGATGAATAAAGACAATACTTTACGTGTGGTTTGTGGCCAGATTTCGTGATATTTAACAAACTTGAGACTAAAGTTTTCACTTAACGTGGCTTTTGACTAGTTGCGAGTCAACTTTCGACAATGAAACAAAGTCAACGCATTGTTACTTTTTTGGTGTTTCAAGATATTGACCAACCCAACTTATAATCAAAAGCAACGTGAAGGTTTGTTCCATAACATGTATATACAATTTATTATCATATTAAACATTCAAATAGTAGTACTCCCTCTGTCTCAAAATAATTGTCATGAGACAAAAATTACAAAGTTTTAATAAAAGTGAGACCACTTTAAATTTTAACCACTCAAATAGAATATTCTCCAAATAAGTTCTCTAGTTTTTACTTTAAAAGGAAAGTAGACTATTATTTTGAGATATCCCGAAATAAAAATATGGACTATTATTTTGAGGCGGGGAGAGTATAATGGTAGACCCAAGTACGTCTCACAAGTGTATGTTAGAGCTTACGGTATATGGTTAGTGTTTATTGTTAGACGAACCATATTTTTTGATTATTCGTAGTCGTATGTGAGATCGAGAACCTGTGGTTTTAATCACATGTAATTTTTTAGGATTTTTTTAATACGTGCGGGAGTGATATATTTTGACAGAAAAAAAATATCAGTGATCACGTTATAAACAAGTGATCATGATATAAACAAGAAACGTACTATGACGACGCTGTTGTGCATTTATAGTAGATAATGGTCTCACTCTATAGCTGAGTATAACAAGCATTCTCAATTTCTCACGACGCGTCTAACACCCCGACAAAATGTGTTACTTAGAACTCGATCATCGCATGATGCATCTTTGAATGAAAATAAGCAGAAGATGGTCTTGGCAATGACCAACTTTTTTTTTTCTTTACTTTTGTTTGTGAGAGTGTATTGTGGGGTATATTTGTGTTTAAGTAAGTTATATTTGTGTGTAACTGAGGTATATTAGTGTGTTGAAGTTGATGGTCTTATCGCACCTTGTTAGTAGTAAAAAAGTAATGTGATGCTAACTTAGCGATGATGATATTGATAACCGCCGCACCAAGTCTAACTTTACTTTACTTTGCTATAAACTTCTCAAGGATACTAAGAAAGTAAGTTAACATTTTATGCTACAAAGACACGGCAGAAAGATTTAATTAAATTATGTGCACATGTCAACAAAACACGTAGCTACCAACGGGCCTTTGGTCTAGCGGTATGGAGGTTTTACCCTCCTAGGCAAGGTCTCAAGTTCGAGTCTTGCCTAGGGCGATAGGGGTTTCCTCCTGCGTGCGTAAAGGGAAGGGTGTCATTGCCTTCTGGGCTGGACCCAACCTGGTTGTGTGGGCTCGCTACNAAAAGACGTAGCTCCCTCTTATTAACGAATAGATGTGAAATTGCGAATATGTGATGGGAGTAATATCTTAAAGATCAAAGATCAAGCAAAGCAATATTGCTTCTATTATAGTACAAGTCATCTAATACTTTCGCGACAAATTTGGTTTGTTTTAAGAATATAACATATCGTTTATTTATCAAATTTGATTGAGAAAAATTCATTTCCAAGTATATAATTCCTCATACAACATACTTATTTTTTACATAAAAGGTAAAAATTTATTTTGAGTCTAATATCTTAACTACATATAAAGAGATTAAAAAATAATAATAAAAATAAAATAAAAAAATACAACTTAAGAATATCTTACTGTGAGTAATGTGTTTCGCTTATCACAGCCCTGTGGTATTAACTATCCCTGATGGTTTGCCTAGAGTAAATAGATCTTTTAGACTATCTAATTTTGTGGTGGATAAGCCTGAGTTTATGAAGACGGTGGATGTAGTTTGGAAGAATGAAGTGGAGGGGTATAGTATGTATAGGCTGGTAAAAAAGCTTAAAATGTTAAAGAGGCCTCTGAAGTGTATTCAATGGAAGGATGGGAACATATTTGAAAGGGTTGAAAGGATTAGGCTAGAGCTTAAAGATGCACAAAAACTGGTAGATGAAAATCCTCATGATGTGCAGATAAAAGCCAAGGAAGCCGAGATTCTTGATTTATACAATGAAGCCATTAATGATGAAGAAAAACTTTGTATCAGCAGGCTAAGATAGAATGGATAAGTAAAGGTGATAGGAACAGTAGATATTTTCATCAAGTGTTGGAAAGTAGAAAACACTATAATAGGATTGTGAGTATTGATGATGATCACGGGCATACTTATGAGGGTGATGAAATGTCAGAGCAGTTTGTTAAGCACTTTGAAGAATTTTTGGGGAAAGCTGTTGAGGTGGAGCCTATAATTGATGCTGACAATTTGTTTACTAATAAGTTGAGTAATGAATAGGCTGAAAGGATGGTTATAAAGGTCACTGATAAGGAGATAAAAGATGCCATGTTTGATATTGGGGAGAACAAAGCTCCAGGACCTGATGGATTCACATCAGTGTTTTTTTAAGAAGGCTTGGGATATTGTGGGTGATGAAGTCTATATGGCCATTAAAGAATTTTTTCAAAAGAAGAAATTGTCGGGTGAGCTGAATGCTACTTTAATAACATTGGTTCCTAAGGTCTCTGCTCCTAACAAAGTCAGTGAATTTAGGCCAATTGCATGCTGTAATGTAGTGTACAAATGTATCAGCAAAATATTGTCTAATAGATTAAAACCAGGCCTGAAAACTCTTGTAAACCTTAACCAAAGTGCTTTTATTGAAGGGAGGGTGATTCAAGACAATATATTGCTTACACAAGAGTTATTGAAAAGATATAACAGGAATGGAGGGGTTAAGAGGTGTTGTCTGAAAATTGACATTGCAAAGGCATATGATACTGTCAATTGGGGTTTTCTGAGGCAATGTTTAGTAAGTTTTGGCTTTCACAAGGTAATGATAGAATGGATTATGGAGTGTGTGACAACTACAAAATTCTCTGTGTGTGTAAATGGTGATAGGTGTGGGTATTTCAAGGGGGAGAGGACTTAGACAAGGAGACCCAATGTCTCCTTACCTGTTTACCCTTGTAATGGAAGTTCTCACATTGATGATGGCTAGGAATGTTCAAGTTAATCAAGGTTTCAAATACCATGTGGGATGCAAAGAACTTAAATTGACACACATCTGTTTTGCAGATGATTTGTTAATGCTATGTCATGGTTTTGAAAGGTCTGTTAAAGTGATTAAAGACACTTTGAATGAGTTTAGTAAATGTTCTGGCTTAATTCCTAATCTGAGCAAAAGCACTGTAATTTTTTGGTAACTTGAATATGGGTGAGAAACATAAAATTCTTGATATTTTACCTTTTAAGGTGTGAAGTTTGCCTATGAAGTACCTGGGTGTTCCTTTAATCACAAAAAGGCTGGGAATAAAAGATTGTAGGGAATTGGTTGAAAAAGTGAGATCCAAAGTTAATGACTGGAAGAACAAATTCCTATCTTTTGCTGGAAAGTTACAATTAATTGCATCTGTCCTTGCCTCCATGCAAGTGTATTGGGCATCTATCTTTCTTATTCCTAAGGCTACTGTAAAGGAAATTGACAAGATCCTGAAAACCTTCTTATGGTGTAAAGGTGAGTATGTAAATGGCAAAGCAAAGGTAGCTTGGAAGACTGTTTGTACTCCAAAAAAAGAAGGTGGTTTAGGAATTAAGCCTCTGAGTTAGTGGAATGAAGTATTATTGTTAAAGCATGTTTGGAACATTATAGCTCAAAAGGAATCACTTTGGGTAAAATGGGTGAACATTGTGAAGTTAAAAGGGAAAAGCATATGGGAAGCTGAGTATGAACAGAAAGATAGCTGGATTTGGTTAGTTCTCATGGGCTTAAAAGAAAAAATAAGACCCCATGTGTTTCATAAAATTGGGGATGGGAGAAGCACTTCTTTGTGGTATGACAGATGGGGAGATCATGAGTTGATAGGTAGCATTATTCCAATGTCAGTTAGATATGCTGCTAGAGTGGGTGGTGATATTTCTGTGGCAGACATGATATATGATAATAGGTGGCAGTGGCCTAATGGGTGGTGTCAAATGTTTCCTCAATTGTTATCCATTGCTGTACCAGATCTGAAGGAAAATTGTACTGATAAAGTGCAATGGAAAAAAGAAAATGGAGAGGTCACTAAATTCAGTATCAAAACAACATGGGAAGATTTGAGAATTAAGGGTTAAAAAGTTAAATGGTATAATCTGGTGTGGTTTTCACAGGGTGTTCCAAGGCACTCTTTCATCCTATGGCTAGCCATTAAAGAAAGGCTGCAAACACAAGACAGGCTGATGCAATGGGATCCAAATGGTAACATGGTATGTTCTTTATGCTCTCAATGTGATGACTCACACAGTCATCTATTCTTTAACTGTGATTACTCAAAAGAAGTCTGGTTAAGTATGAAAGGTAAAATGAAAGTGAGTGGGGTGGATAATGAATGGAGGAATATAATTAGGAAGTTTATTGAATTGCCATGTAACAATAACATTAGAAGTGTGGTTAGGAAAATGGGACTGGCTACTAGTGTATATTGTATTTGGAGAGAAAGGAATAGGAGGCTGTTTAAAGATGAAAGGAGGTCTGCTAGTGAAATTTTGAAAGAAATTGAAGAGGGTGTAAAGATACAGTTGTTAGGTATCAAGGTTAAAAACTCTTCACAAGTCAGAGTTGTGTCTGAGGAGTGGGGAGTGCAACTCAAAATTGTACAGTGATTTGAATTAGTATGATTTGGGTTGAATGCAGGCTGGACTGTTGTTTGGGTTTATGCAGAGTTGTGTTTTGATGGAGTGTTTAGTATAATTGGAGTTTGTTGCCTATCAGTCTACAAAAAAGGTCTTCATATCCAGATTTGAAGATGTATTCTGGTTTGAAGGCTTTCAGGAATGTTTGGATATGAAGTCTACACCAGTTTATACAGGCTTTGACTTTATTTGTTAAGTCTAAGTGTCTGATATTGTGCAAACCATAACAATGGGGATGTTTCTATTACCTTGGAGTTCTTTTGGAGTGACTGTACTTACTAGAACATCATTCTCCTATCTAGTTTGGCCTAGGGAGGGAACTGAGTTAGGCTTTGATGCAAAGGTAAGAGGTCTGATTCATTAGAATGTACCATAATGTAGAGCATCCCATTGTGAAGGGTATATGGTTGGGGCGGCCAATGTATGATGAGTGGAATAGCGAGGTGTGGAAGATGAACCTGCTTGGTCCTCTCAATACATTGGCATAGGAGGATAGGTTGGTCATCATGGGGGGTGGGTGTTCCAAAACAACTGAAGCCTTTTTTTAAGAGAAGGAAATGTAGGTTGTTTGGCAGAGCCCCTCCATGGATGGGTTATGGGTGCCTAACGAAGCCACACACCTTCCCTGTATTGATCATTGTGGGTGCTGGTTGAATGGTCTTGATGGGGAGGTAATGTGGAAATGTAGTTAGATGGGAGGTGCTATAAAGGTGAATCAAGAGAGAACCAATCTGGCATGGTTGCTGTTATAGTACAGGTTGGTTTTAAGGTGATATAGTCTTGTATTGTCTTTGTTGTTAGTAAGTTTCTAGCTGGTTTGGTAGGCTTTTTATTTTTGTTCTATTCTGAGTTGAGTTTGTTCACTCAGGTTGTTATATTGTTTGTATCCTTTTGAGAATTTAATATAAGTATTCACCTTTGGCACCAAAAAAAAAAAAGAAAAAAAAATGTGTTTCGCTTAAAACACCCTTTTAATTTTAGTGTGTTAATCTTAGTTGTTTTAAATTTCAGTTTTTTATTTAATATCCTATCAAAAATAGTTTAATTATGTTTAGACAAAAATTGTCATATGTTGCTTGTCTGATGTCGCTGATTTATACACAATACTTTATTTGATACATTTTAAAAATTATTGTTTTACTTAAATTAACGTATGTTACAACATTTTCCAATTAAATGTTTAAGTGATTATTAAACATTACACAAAACACTTAATTAAAATATCGCAACTATAATTATATGCTGCTATAAAATTACGTTGTTATGAAAGGATGCTCGTCTAGTAATGTGTAACTGATCTCGTGCCTGATCACAATTTAATTCTCCTAGTACCAAAAGGGCCTTAGAAATATTTTTGTACGGTAAAGAAAATAAGTCTAAAAAGCATCAACATATCTGAGTTGTGATGTCTTATTGTTTAAAGTCTAAAAAGTATCCTGGAGCCGATATTGAGAATACCATCATCACTGATTATGTACAAATTGTACGAAAGTATTGTGCTTATGAGCTCAAGTGGTTTATACGACACCCAGATTTTCCGACTCCAACCCCTTTCGGTAGCAAGCTTCAAAGCATACATGAAGAGCTTGGAAGTTGGAATTCATTAAAAGAGCATTGATTTTTAAACTTTTACTATAGTTTGGTTATTTGAAAACCCGTTGTTTTGAATTGTGTTTGTCAAATAGATTAATGACACGTAGGTTTAGGCGTAAATCTGGTCATGCCAATCGTTTCATCTCTTTTACAAAAATGGGTTTGTAGACGTGTGTGCTATGGTTGGGCTCCCTCGATTCCAAATTCAGTGAGCAAGGACGTTGATAGGCTTTGTTATTTGGGCTTAATAAACACATATCCATCATCATTACAAACTCAAAAATTGGAAAGAAGTGATTGTTTCATTAAAAAAGAAGATTAGAGAACTCTAAGGTAGTGTTTGATAACAACTTAAAGTGTCTTAATTGAAAAATAGGCAAGTTAATTAAGTCATTAAATGGATGTTTGTTTAGTGCTTAAAACTAACATATGACTTCCTAGAAAAAGCCAAGGAGATGAGGGTCTCCAAATTAAGTCATCCATTTAATCATAAATTTACATATTTACCCTCCCACTTCTTAACCTTATTTCAAATAAAAAGGGTATAATAGTATATTTTTTCTATTCAGACACTTTATTCAGCACACAAAACAAACAATCATTTATTCATTTACAAACAGACATCAGATATCTAGACAGACACTTTTATTTAGCATGACTTAATTAAAAAACTAAACAAACAGGCCCTAAGGGTGTGTTTGATAGGCACTTAATGAAGTGACTAAGAGGTTCTCTTTGAATCGGTCAGCACCTTGCCTGTTTGATAAGAATAAATAGTCCGCTGACTCATTCTTACTCCTCTGTACGATTTCACATGGGATTGGATGCAAAATCATTCAGCATCTTACACTTCACCTCAATTTACCCATGTACCCTTATTTTCAATATCAATTCTTTATTGGTCTATTTTTGTTTCACGGGTATTCACTAGTTTATTCTAGAATTTATATTGCTTTGATACATCTTGTAATATTGTTCATACAAAGTTTGTCATTGGTTGCCATCCAGTTAATCAATTTGTAAAGAGCGAAATGCCTATGAATTCATTTTTATTAACGTTTGAAACTATTCCATCTCTATTTGTTATTGAAATTATTATTTGTTTCTATAATTTATGAAATTTGTTAATTGAGACTATTTGTGAAATGATCATACTTCATTACAAACAACGCAATGTTAAATTAGTAATTTGTGTTATTCAGAGCGTCAAGTTAGAGCATTTGTCAAACAACTCGTTTTAATTCAAAACCAAGTTCATTCAGTCTTTAATTCATAATTTATATTGTTTTATGATCTTTCGATAAGACTATTCACATTTTTTTTTATTCCGACATTACTTTCTTTATAGTATATTTTTATTTGAGGTTATAATTTTTTTTTTATCAAACGGTATATTTTGTTCAATACAAAGTTAGACAGAAGGTTAAATTGGTAATTTAAGGCAACTCAAATTGCTCATTCAGAACAAATATCAAACAATCATTTTCACTCAGAATGAGGTTCACTCAGCATCTTAGAATCATTCAGCAGTTTTGATTCATTCAGCACTAAATCATATTTTTTATCAAACAGCCCCTAAATCTTACGTATTGAGTTGAGCAACAAATGTGTTCAAAAAAAGAGTTGAGCAACAAACCGGAAAATGCATGTTATGTCATCAACTGTAAAACCCTGAAAATATGAACCATAAATTTTCGTCATTTTGAATCATAACCTAAGTATGAAATTACGTTTGTAAACTATACCTTATAATTAATGTACACATTATAACTAATTAAGTATATCTCCTTGTGTTCTCTCCTTTTTAAACCGAATCAAAGCCAAGAAAGACACACACACACATACACAATCATCTGTTGCTGCCAAGAAAAGAAGAGTTAAGAAGCAGGTAGTTGGTGACCAAAGAGGGTGTAAACATTGGTGTTTTGTTAGTGCAAACCGAGCCTTGTCCTTGTTCCATCTCATTCGGTTTCTTCCCTAAGTCGACATCCAGGTTCTTTATTTTCTTTTTGGATTCTCATTTAGTCGACACAAATCTGATTTATACACGACCTAAAACATGCCATATAATCGTTCGAATCATGCTTGTAAATATGTTATTGCCTCGTTATATTTATCACACGAAATCATGAACATCTACGCCTTTTCTAATCTGTTTTGTGTCGTGTTTACGTAACTATTTTGTGTCACTTTTCCAGCCTTTGTCGATCTAAATACTACACGAATAAGTCCATTATCATAATTTTAGTTAAGAAGCATTATCATATCATGTTGGTCGAGTTCAACTACAAGTCACCATAAGTCCATTATCATATAATTTTAGTTGAAAAATGACATAAGTAAGAAAGATTAAAAGAATATATAAGTCTTTAACTCTTTATAACCATTTTGAAATGCACGAGAAGAAATAATGATGTAACATCCGTTTCTAAACTTTAAATATTAAGATTTATAATTAGCTTATGCAAACGAATATTAAAAAATAATTTTGGTTATAAAAGATGTCATTCTCAAACCTCACTAGCTACATATTAGGGATGTCAGCGAAAATGGTTCACCTATGAATTTCCAAACAAGAAAAAGAGATAATCGAGATGATGACAGTACTGCTGCGAATGAATTTCCAAACAAGCATCCTGCGGTTACACCTATGAATGTGGAGAGCAGTGGCGGTAAAAAAAAACGGAGGTGGTGGTGTCCCAAGAAGGTGATCAAGAACAAAGCTAAGGTCGGATAACTCAGTTTTACAGCAATTTTTGCAATACGTCTCATTGTGGTGAATATTAGATTGTTTTCTCAGTGATTTGGTAGTAAATGACTAAATGTTTAGTGCAAACATTTGAATTTGAATAGATTTGTAATTGTGATCAATCTTTTGATCGATGAAGATTTTGGGGGATGATACTACTTTTCCTACTTCTAGCCGATATTGTATATAACTTCTTGTTTTAGCTCTTAAAATACTACTCTATGAATTAGTTACAAGATGGTTAAAAGCAGTCCTACAGTAACTCCGTTAATGAAGCGTACACACAAAATAAAATATAAATCTCACTATTGTTTGAAGCTAGGATAACAGATCTGTGTTAATTTCGCTGCAGCCTCCAAAGTTACAAATTGAGTGGCGCTGACTACGCACAAGTCCAAAGCATACTGTATATGGACTATATGTAGGTGATGTTTTTATATTCCAACTAAAGATATGTTTTCCTTATGCATTAGTTGCATGAATCATCAATAATTAATCATTTGGGGTGCCTGCATACATTTGTTTATCAATTAGACATGATAACTGATATGTGACTTATTTGAAATACTACGTTGTAAGCTATTGTTATTAGCCTGCGGCAATCATTATTTTTCTTTTTTTCATTTGTTGCTGCATCGGTCGTTATCTTCACTTTGTTTCTGGTCCTTATACATCTTTCAGTGGTCATTAATTAGTACTTTTTCAGTATAAAAAGAAAAAACATCTAATATCTTGTTGATTTGAACACAGTTATATCACAAAAAAGAAATGGAGCTTAAGCTCAGCATTTATACATGGTTTCAGTTTGGATTTACCTGAACATGTCCTATGTAATCTGTTGGCATGACATATGTCAAGAACAATCCAATATGTGAAAATATAAACACGGCATAATTTTATATTACCTGTTAGATGTTAATTTTTTGCAACCTTTTTATTAGAAAAGTATTTTTGCCAAGTTTTGGTTTGTTAATAGTTGAAATCCAAGGATTTGTAGGCGAACTCATGCTCCGTGAGTTCCTTAGAGTAATGTATGTCGTCAAAAAATCCATATGTGAGCCATAATTTGTCATCATATGTGTGTGTGACTCGTGTTTGGGTTTCTTTTACCACTGATCCACTTTTTTCCTGGTCTTCAGCATTAGAGCATAATAGCTTTTACCACGCGATCCTGGTAGCAAACTGAATAGATAAAAATATCATGTGGCAATCTATGGCGTACGTAAATCTTTCAGTGCATCATTAACCGAACAGATTATAAAGAATCAAAAATCTTTGGCCACAATAAAAGCTCTGTTTGCATCTAATCTAGCTAAAAGGTGAATGGGTCACAAATTGGTCAGCATCGCGAAACGGGTAGAGCGTCGGTTTAAAGTTTCTGTTAAAATATTGCAAGTTGTTTTATACATACATTTTGTGTTATGTTGTTATCATGACTAACATTGATTGTTTAGAAATAAAAATAATGTAAAAATGCACAAAGAAGTATTTGCGGGTCAAACAAGCAAACAAATCTAGCCCTTTGTCAACCCGTAGAAGATCTGACCTCTTTCAAACCCTACTCAACCTCAAGTCACCCATCTTACCGCATCCTTTTTTTTCTCTCAACTGCTGAAAGGTTGAATATAATGCAAACAAGTTATACGATCTGCACATAATGGCCTTTAGCAACTGATCATTCAATGAACTGTGAAGTAATCACAGTCAATAAGTTATCCTAGTATACCCCTGCTATACCATGTCACTGAATATTTGAGTAAATATACGCAGACACTTATTGTACATGATAGGAAACTACGTAGCGAAATTCACATAAATCACTTTTTTAATCCTCACAAATAATGTTCATACCCGAACAAGGATTTTTCTCAGGTAACTTTGTAAGGACATGGGTGTAATAGAGTTATCGATCATGGTTCAAATTAGTACAATATACCATTAGGAATGTTATAAAGTTGAAAGTGCAACAAACTAATACTTGATTGTATCATAATTCAAGACATAAAACCTCTATAAACACTACATGCGAAGCATTTTGATAAAACAGAATTTAAGTTCAAACCAATCTTGAGTAGAGAGGTGTGTAAACTGATAACGGACAGCCAAGGACTTGAGCATTGTCGAGAGGTTGTTGTAGCAGCTCCGAACCCATATTAGGGCCACGATGATGATTTGGTGCCGTAAAGAGTGAGGTTCTGTATGAAAACACCACGTACACTCGCCTTCGTAAGCATGACAAGGTTTGTGGAATGTAGGGAACCAATACCAAGACCGCCACACTTAGAGGAGGAAAACACCTTTTTTCCATGAAATCCACGCCATGTTATTGGAGCCTAGACTACCACTCCAAATTGAAGTCGCACCTTAATTTTTCTAGATACTTAGTCACAAACCCGAATGCTTTAAATAAAGAGAAGAAGTAAGTTCCAAGTGCCCCGAGAACTTTCAAAGACATTATCAGCCGGTCTTGTAGATGCTTGTGTTATGAGAATATTAAAGTCGTTTTATGATCACTCCCATTGGCAATACTTGCCCATTCTATATATGTTTTCTAGGTGAGACTAATTAATTAAGAAGACGGGAGAGTTCATGGTGAGTGACTGGATCAAGAACCTAGCTAGCCCCAAGACCCTCATTTTACCTTCATAGTATGACACTGGCTTTTCAAGCTTTGGTTGTACTGACCAAATTAAAACTCGGTTAAAAAACAAGAACCACACAGAAAAGACACTTGTTACTCAACTTCACAAATTTTCCCCAGAAATACATCTATTTTTTGTTTTCCGCGTGCACATATTCGCCTACTAATTGACTCTACAAATTAACTCAAGTACATAAGCGGTATTGCAAGCCCGATACTAGGTAGAGTAACTTACAAATGAACTCACATAAGACTATTACCGGAAAAGTAAATTACGGAAATAACAGATAGCATCTGCTCTCATCATCTACAGCCAAACGGTCCGGCTATCCGTGGATCCAGCAAACTCTATGGAGCAGCTTGCTGAAAGAAAACCAAAAATATAATTAATCTAATGAAGAGATACAAAAGAGAATAAAGGAATTACAAGGTCACATTACATACCACTGGCACGACACCTATCACCGGCCTCTCAGCCTTCCTCGCTTTTATCTTATTTGCTTGCAAGACCGCCATCGACGCTAAGGGAACCATGGTCATAATGAACATCCCAATGACTATAAGGACATGGTATGTGGTGTCCAAAGCCATGTGCATTGGCAGCGTCAAGGACAACGCGGCTGCCATCCACGCTCCAATTATGCCAAACACCGTTCTCACCCAGTAGTACTCACGGAGTATCTTTGCTAAAAGAAATCCGCAGAATCCCACACAACTGTAAACTATTAGAAATATGTGTGTGACCTGGGGGTCTCGTGAAAGAAGTTTGTTTTCGCTCCAATGCCGAGCGCAATCGCTACACCGCCGGTGTAGACCAGCCCAGACTGAACCAAATCCTTGACAAGTTCTTCATGTCGCTCTTCAATTTGGTCAGTTTGTTTGTTGAAACGCTCAAGGTCTACAAATTACAAGAGAAAACAATAATGACATTAATAATAATAATATATAGGGCAAACTCTTTATTAATGTACTGAACTTGCCACGTTTGTGACTTTCGTTAGCGAACAAAAAACCTTTTTTATATGGGTACTAAACTTTCATTTTTTGGTCTTTTTGATGTACTTTTGGACATTTTTGCCCTTAGATTTTTAAAATTTTGAGGGGCAAAAACGTCTAAAAGTACATCAAAAAGACCAAAAAATGAAAGTTAGAACCCATATAAGAAAAGTTTTTTTTTTATTACACGAAAGTCACATTTGTTGCAAGTATGATACATTTTTAAAGATTTTGCTCTGATATATATGGTTGCATAATAAACTAACAGATCTTGTAGCTAGCTAGCTAGTATTAATTAATTAAAATCACTTTTTATATATGCTATTGTTTTATTTTTTATTTTGCAAACTAATCTTTAGTTTTCTATTTCTAGTGACATTATTAATAAGGTCGGATACATGCTAGCAACGACATACATAAAAAGTTAAACACATACTACAAACATAGATATAAATTAAACTAGACGATACATACTAAATACTCCTAATAAACACACACAATACAACCATGCATACACAAAGACGTACAACTAGAATTAATTAGCTAGCAACATACATGCAGTCATTCACAGATAGATACACACATAGACAAATAAGTTATAAGCTAGATAGATAGTATACCATATTGGGTCACAGGAGCCATATATGATAATATTCGCAAACAAAAGGAATAACTAACCTGTGTCGAAATTTATGAAAGTAGTCTAAGCCACTGGTAACATTTTCGTCAAGATGAAAAATACGGCATGCTAGAATAATTGGTGGTAAATTGTCGCTGTCGACATAGTACATAACCAGGTTTATGATGCCTATAGAGCTCGATCTGTCTGGTTAAAATGTTGGTAGTTCTTAAGAGTTAGTAAGAGGGAAGATAACACATAGAAAATAACAATAATAATAGGAGATAATAAACGTACACACATAACTAGTTATAGCTGCATAAACAAATCTTTTAGCTAATATTAATTAAAAGGGCTAATAGTCTCTAAATGTATAATAGTTGTCATGATTTTCTTCTATATGTTTTGAACTATTTTTTTTGCTATTATGTGTACTAAACTTGATTTTTTGGGCATTTTTGTGTACTTTATGACCATTTTGTCCCTCCCGGGTTAATAAAATGAGGGGCAAAATGGTCATAAAGTACACAAAAATGCCCAAAAAATCAAGTTTAGCACATAAAATAGCAAAAAAATAGTTCGATACATATAAAAGTAATAAGTGACAGTTATGATACATTTTGGTGTAATTAACCCTAATTAAAATCGCTTTTTATATATGATATTTTTTTTATTTTATTTTGCAAACTAGTCTTTAGTTTTCTATTTCTTGTGACATTAATAAGGTCGGATATGCTTTAATACATACATGTACACAACTAGCAACGACATGCATATACTCATACAAACATAGATATACAACTAGATACATACTACTAGTAAATAATAAACACACAGATGATGAGAAGCTCTTTATTATTATACATCATATCCGTGTTTCCTTTTTTTCTGTATAAATTATCAAATTAAAACCATATACATAAAACCCATATACACTATACACACAAAACACACAAGCAGCTACATACAACTCATAAAATACAACCAAACACACATAGATACATAGCTAGTACGTATTAAAACAACCAATGCTTTTCCTTAGTAAACTAGTCTCTTTTGTAATCAGCCACATACAACAATAAATACAAACAACTAGCTAGCCACATACAGTCGTTCACAGATATATCATATAGATGTACGTTGAAATTACCTGGATCTGTAGTAGCATCAAGCATCAGTTATATACCACGTATCACAACTAATACCTCACAAATGTTTTATGCCAGACTTGAATCCACAAACTTTTGGTTGAAACTACAAGGAGTTGAACTTTTAGGGACGACAATAAAGATAAAGGGATGTTGTCGCTAAGGTATTTTGTAGGATCGAATATCTAGTTGATTTATGTGGTTCGGGAGGTCGAGGTTATTCAAAATAGATGAAATCCATGTTTAAGTTTAGAGAGAGAAAGTGTAGAGAGAGAGAGTGATGAAATGTGTTTTATTAATAATAGAAAGATAAGCTTACACACCCACAAGGCCACAACCCCCAAGTGAAGACTTAAGGGAGTATTTATAAGCTCATACACGTCTAACTATTACACGTTTACAATATAAGTCCCTACGTGTCTAGCTAGTAACGTTTCTAGTCCATTCCCGTAATGTCTTCACTTTTATAATCCTAACATGTTTAGGGACGATGATGCATTGATATGAGGAGTTGATTAGAGTTAGTGTTGGAGAAAGTTGAAAACACCCGTGAGCTTTGCAAATGCAAATTCTTGTAGTAATTTATGGACACAACACCACACAACCCAAACCCTAGCTAGGTGTCCATGAAAATGACCATTGCATGCATGCAAACAAGTGGATTAATTACAAACATCCATTAAATACATAAGAACACTTCTTGCACCAAAGTAGTAATTTATGGACACAACACCACACAACCCAAACCCTAGCTAGGTGTCCATGAAAATGACCATTGCATGCATGCAAACAAGTGGATTAATTACAAACATCCATTAAATACATAAGAACACTTCTTGCACCAAAGTAGGTACAGGAAAATCGACTGAATCCCTTTTCTAGCCCTGAATAAACTTTGAAAACTTTAGCTTTAATGGGTTAATCATTTATTAAAATCTTGGCCCACATGGAGTAATAAAACAGAATGGATTTCACAGTCTTTTATATCATAAAGGTTTTTTATTATAGCAATAAAGCTTCAAACTTCTCATCCAAAGGTTTAAATTTCAAAGCCGTTTGCATGTTAGATAAAGTTAATCACGAATATGATGAGTACATATCCATACACTAAAAACATTTTGATAGTAACAACTTTATTTCTTTTTAGTCATCTGCATGGCCACTGTACATTATATTTGTTTTAGATTTTTGAGAAGTAAACTAAATACTAGATGGAACCCTCAAAGAGCATCAATTTGCTTTGTGTTTTTGCTAGAAGCTAAGCACGGTTCCAGTTCAACCGGTGAACTGCACGAAATATAGATGTAGCATGATATAGGACGATATAATAAGTACCAACTTTTGTACAATTTACTGGATATAAGTATGTTGTTTGTAATATTCTAAATTGTTGAAGCTCTTTTAACAATTTCATACTTGAGCAATAACTATTAACATCGTAGTATCAATTTATTTGCTCAAAAGCCAAACTCCAAAATGGGAAATAAGTCAATGACTTCTCTAAAACAGAAAAAGAACCAAAGTCAGCTACCCTTTTGATATGAGCTACCATATTATCAACATGGAAGTTATAAATATTACAAGTATATCATATTAATTTCCCTAGAGTGCTAAATGGGTGTAAATTTGCTTATGAAATGGACAACACTATAGACATCATGATTTTTTTATTCACAGTTTCTTTTCATTAATTAGTAACCATTTTGCTTGGATATATAGTAGTCTTTGTTAATTAAGAAAGTTAATTAAGTTGAGATTGATTGAGTGAGATTAAAACAAGCCATGCATAAATTAAAATCTCATGCTTGTGAACACATAGTAATTTGTTCATTTTAATATGCTTGTGAACACATAGTAATTTGTTCATTTAGTTTCTATTAAAACTATGGCAGCTTTAAAATTTAGATGCATGCTGTTTACTTTCTTCCTTTCGCAAAGTGAGTATTTACAATCAGCCAATCAAGCTTTGGAAGGAGAGATATCTAAATTTTGGACTAATGAATTGGTTTTCAACAACATAGCATCCGTGAAATTGTTGATATCTCGAACGATAATTGGAAGAGAAAAAAAGAGCATTAGGTCGCTTTTGATGCAGTGGTCCAAACGGCTATATGGGTCCTTTGAAACTTCCGTAATGAAGTCACCTTCAACCCCAAACGTCCAACTATTTGGGAACGCGAAGAACTTAAACTTTTTTGTATCGGTTATGCAACCCCATTGTCCATCTCTTTAAGTCTTTGTAGCTATATATATTTATCTCTGTGCTAGTCCATGATTATATGGTGCAAACTGAACTTCTTTCTATAACGCTAATTTTTAAAAACTGCAATAAAAAATAAAAAGTTAAGAGTGGAGGTGCGGGGAATCGAACCCCGTGCCTCTCGCATGCGAAGCGAGCGCTCTACCATATGAGCTACACCCCCATTTGTTTGTTACTTATTGTCGAAAGTAACTTAAATATTTAATATAAGTTTATTCGAATCCTTACGATTTGGTCTGAATTTTATACGGATTCTGGTGGAACCAAAGCCTTTTTGCTAAAACAAAATTTAAATATCGATCTAATCATCTTTTGAAATATATTTCTATCTTTGGTGGAATCGGGGTTAGAAGTGAATGGGTGCACAATTGTTTCTTGAACTTATAATATTAAGGACTATAATCAATGTTTAACGTTAGTTTTCACTTATTATGAGTAATTAAACAAAGACTAGAAACATAATTTCTTTCTGATCAAAGGCAATTAGAAAAAATCATGGGCTTTTTGCTAAAATCAATATTATAAATAAACATTTCATTGGGGTCCGTAATACTGCTAAATACCTTGCTCCATCAATGCTCATTTATTCGTTCAAAAAAAAAAAAAAAAAAAAAATCAATGCTCATTTAGTTTGTTATATATACTATAAAAAAAAATGTTGATAATAAGAAGTACAACTATTGAAATAAAATTTTGCCAAATTTGTCATCAACATTGCTTCAGATAAGAGAGGTTACTAGTTATACATATATACAACGAGTAATTCAGACCCGTGCGTTGCACACGGGCTCTATCTAATTGGTCATGGTGTAATGTGCAGTAATATTTTTCGTTATTAGACTTTTGTAAGTATGGCCTTAGTTGATCGGTAAATTTTATATTTAAACTTGTTATGACATGTTAGTAGTTATTTATAAAGTTTATATTTTGTATTTATTCTCAAGATTGTAATATTATATTTGAACTTTTTATTACATATTAGTAGTTATTTATAAAATTTAGATTTTGTATTTATTCTCAAAATTGTAACATCCTTATATTTTGATATAAAACTAATATGTAATCTTCGGCACGTATTTTCGTCATTATATATCTAAGTTGTGATTGTATCACACCTTTTCTAAGCATGGCACACATTTAAAATAGTTTATTGACATGTAAGCTTCGACACTTATTTTCATCATTATATATCTAAATTGTGA
>LBNU01009577.1:0-37113 GCA_014162995.1 Artemisia annua
CTTAATCCTCTTTTTCTGTTTCAATCGACTGAAACCTTATTAAAAAAAAAAACCCTAAACCCTCTTTGTCCCCAGACGCTGCAATCTTTGTCTACTCACTATGGCCGTAAGTATCATTCATTTATCCTTCTTTTTGTTTCAGTAACTTTTTATTAATGGGTTATACATAATCGATCCGTTTATTAATTTACCGCTATGTATTATTTATCTTTTACTAGGTTAGATTCGTTAATTTTAAGGCTTTTAATGAAAGTTTGTTCAAGAATTTTACTAGTTAAATTAGGTCGAAGGTTACTAAATTTAGAATGCGTGTTTGTATGTTGTTATAATATTGGCGTATAGGGTGGGTGGGTGTTACGGATAACGGGTGTTTACGTGTGTGTATGCGAAGTTTAATAATGCGGTTAGTTGGTGTTTTTGAAAGTTTGGTTTGTACTAGTAAGGTTTTAGCCTTTCTTTGCGTAAGTTCTCAAGAATAGGAGACAACGAGTACTGGAGTAAAAAGTTGCATTTATCTTTGCTGGTGTTTAGATTAACAAGTTACTTTAGTTTAGTAGTTTAGTTTATGATGATTTATGAATCGAGGAACTAATTTGTTTGAGCATTGCAGACCGTACCTGTTAACCCGAAACCGTTTTTGAACAATTTGACTGGGAAGCCTGTCATCGTGAAGCTCAAGTGGGGAATGGAGTACAAAGGCTATCTTGTCTCTGTTGATTCGTATATGAATCTGCAGGTAACACTCTGACTTTATAACAGCTGATCTTGTTTTATTTTGTGTTCATAGTTTGTATTTGTCATAATGTTTGCACTGGGCCTTATTGTTAGTGCTAAACTGCATTTGTGTTTTTTTTTGATAGAATGATAGTGAATTAGTGCGTCTTCGGTATTGTATTTTGGCAGTTTGCTTTCATTAAGGTGACAAAACGGGTCGGTTGTGCGCGTTGGGTAACATGTGAAATTGGATTCGAGTCGAAACTTGTAGTTTAGGTCTTGTCGTTTCGATGACATGAAACACTTTTTTGTCTTAACTTGTGGTAATTATAAATTAGTAAATTACAAAAAATTATATATTGTCGCATAACGTGATTTAGGAATTTGTAGGCAGTAAAGATACACTTTGGCCAATTATTGACTCATTTCCTTTTTAACTATTTTTATTTCATATTTTATTCATATCGCCCGTTAGAGATAAAACTCGACTTGATCTATTTTCTAAGTAAATGCGTCGAATTGCTACCTCAAGTTTTGTGCNAACGGGTCGGTTGTGCGGGTTGGGTAACATGTGAAATTGGATTCGAGTCGAAACTTGTAGTTTAGGTCTTGTCGTTTCGATGACATGAAACACTTTTTTGTCTTAACTTGTGGTAATTATAAATTAGTAAATTACAAAAAATTATATAGTGTCGCATAACGTGATTTAGGAATTTGTATGCATTAAAGATACACTTTGGCCAATTATTGACTCATTTCCTTTTTAACTATTTTTATTTCATATTTTATTCATATCGCCCGTTAGAGATAAAACTCGACTTGATCTATTTTCTAAGTAAATGCGTCGAATTGCTACCTCAAGTTTTGTGCTAGGTAATTTGATTGCATTTTGTTATCATGGCAGACGAGCCTCCTACAGGTCATCTTTTCATTGCCTATGAACTAAAGCATACACGATTAAGCTTTTGTTTCAACACATTTTATCTATACAAATAGAAGTTTGATAAGACTTTATGTATTTAACTATATTTCTTGCCTCTAATAAAACTTGATGTTTTATTTTTCCAGCTGGCAAACAGCGAAGAATACGTTGATGGGCAGTTTACTGGGAGCCTCGGAGAGATTCTGATAAGGTATGCTTGAGTTGGTGTACTTTATCATAAGTCTAAGGAAACTATAAGTTTGGCTGATTAACTTTATAACGCTTTTTGGGTATACACTTTAGAGTAGTTCACGGCTTCACGCTGTGTAACACTTGTAATGTCATCCTTGACTTGACTTGGGCTGTTAATAGTTGAGGTGATACTATACACTCATGAAGTAGAGCAAGATTCTGAGCTTCTTTGATCATGGAATACTTATATGATCAAATGACCAATGGGAATAGGAAGCGTTAGTGTGCTGTATGGAACTAGTACTTAACTAGTTTGCTGTCAAAGTAATGCCATTTATAACATGGACATAAATATGAAGTGGCTGAATGTACTTGTTCCATATATGATGTTCTAGACATTTCACCAAATCCTTGTGGTTGGTCAGTGTTGCTAGGTAGTTTGGCTTCTCAACTACCCTTTACGGCTTTACCACAACCTAGGACCAAATTTAAAGTAGTAGGTGGACCTAAACATCTAGTTCTTGAATGCATGGTATCATATCAACTTCTTAGCTAAGGTAACAGAACATACTCACAACTCAATTATGTTTTTTGAAATATGTGTCTATCAAGCGCTCTTAAGCAATGATCCAAAAGATTTAAAAGTTTATGGACGGTGGTGAAATTGGCATCTCGATTAGATAAAAGTATATACGAGGCTATGTGCATTCAAAAATAGACCAGTCTATTATTAAATTCCTTGACCTGCCCATCTTTTTGCTACTTATTTTCATTTTAAAGTTTAGGCGCTCTTTTGTTTATACTTGGTAGAAATGCAGATTTTCCTCTTTGAAACATTGTGATTTCACTGCACTTGTGTGATATTTTTATATCTTGTTTCTAGTGATTTGCTATTTTGGTTTTATTCTTGTTGTTTTTTCTAGTAAGAAAAGTATTCCAGTTATAGTTTTGTTCGTTAATGTTGTTAATGCTATTGAGCTTACTTGTTTATCAAGTATGGGTCTTTTGCGGATTTGAGAAGATTGATGTATCTGTTTTTAATTTGCAGGTGTAATAACGTTCTCTATATGCGAGGTGTACCCGAGGACGAAGAAATTGAGGAGGCAGATTGAGACTAGATGGTGGACACTCTTGCCATTAGATCTATCGGTTTATTTTTACCAATTTGTTCTTGTATGAAGTACCTGTAGATGTTATGATCCAAACGAAACTCAATTTAGAAAATCAGAACATTTGATTGGCCGTAAGTTTAACTAGGTGGATGTGGATCTCTTCTATCTTTAGTCTGAGTATATCAGGCAATGTTGTATGGTACTTGCTGTTTCTTTTCCAATGTTATGGCAAAATATTGAAATCTGTTGGTTGATAAGAGATTACAAAACTGTCGTTGAATGTCACAATTGCAATGATGACAAACTATTTTTTCCAAAATGACCAATACAAGCAATCGGTACACTGGGTTTCTCTGATATGTCTTTTGATAGTTGTAGAAAAGAACCGGTATTCTAAAAACTATAGAACTTGTAACAAAGTGCATGCTACAGTTTGAACAAATTGAATGTTAGAATCACATATAAAACAGTTTGACAAAAGAAATTTTCTTTTGTAATCTTGCTGGTAAATTTAGAACTTATACTCTGTAATCTGTATGTTGTTCTATACAAGTCAAGCTGAGAACCGCGCGCTAGTACTGCAGTTTAAACAAGTCGAGCCAAGTGTTAAAATCACATATCGACGCTTGTGAGAGTTGAAATTACAATAAGACAGTTTGAAAAAAAGTTTATAATGCAGAGTGGACTAATCCAGTAATCCCGTGGCTGCAATTCAGCAAGACTGAAAGGTACCTGCTAGAGAAATTAATAAGATATGGATAACACAATTTTAAGTTTTTAACCATACAGTCAAAGCAACTTGGCTTAGCTTCGGGTTATACACTTTATACTCAAGAAATAAAAGACAAGACATTCCATAAGGACAAGCAAAAACAGAGTCTGAATCCGTAATAGAAGTCTAAACACGCACCACGATATAACTCAAACAAGATAAACAAAAGCAATCAAGAAACCTTATTTAGAATCAAATTCTAAAAAGTCAAAATCAATGCAGATAAGTTGATGAGCTGAGTGATGGCTCAAGTTCTAATGCCCAATTTCAGACTCTCTAACGCACCTCCACCTCGCCTAGCAGCCTCTGTCGCCTTCTCATTGCTTTCAGCAAGGAGAGTGAGCTTCTCTGTCAACTGCATTGCCAAAGCCTGTAGTCGAGTTTGCTCAACATCATGGAAAACAATGGACTGTGTAGGTTGATCCCATCTGGCATGATGAAGTTGATCATTGATCATCATTTTATTGACTATGCAATGGGTTTGATAATCCCAGAGGTGAAACATCTTCGAAAGCTGGTCAAGTTTTAGGCTTCCGTAGCACGAGGAATAAGTGGTAAGATAGGTCTTTAAAGCTTCTTCCTTGATCTTGTCTTTTAGCATATCCATGACCTTTTCCCGGTTCCTAAGGGGTCTCCAAGCATCAAGTGAGTTAATAACCTCAAATGATTTATCGAAGTCGCCTTTGCTTAGGGCTTTAGTGGCTGCCATAACAGCATGATCCCGAATGTTTTCAGGACAGCAGCCAGTGAGCATTGCACAAGTCTGATGAACAGCCTCTAGAAGTTCGAGATTGATATGCATGTGGTATGGCATTTGCCTTCTCTTTTCCATGCGTTCCTGCATAAAAATATCAGAGCATTAACATGAGCTTACTGAGAAAAATAATAATAAATGACAAGTCACTCAATCAGTTAAACTTTGAATTACACTGCGCATAGCAAAAACTAAGCGAAAATTCACTTGGTAGTGAAAGTTACCTGTTGAGGAGTCTTCCGACTATGAGAGACACCTTGTGCAAGTAGTTCTTTCGCCCTCGTCCCACCACGTGAGTATAACTCAGAAAGACAGCCGTGTGCTTCAGCGATAAGCCCTGCTCTAAAGGCACAAAGGCCAAGTTGAGCCATGGATCTATTAAACAGTATCTGGGTTGAGATGTCCATTTGCTTAACATTGTCCTGCAAGTGACTCATAAGCAACAAGTCCCGAGATGTAGAAAACTCATCTGAGATCGCATGATTGTAAATGTCGCAAAGCATTGCTCGGGCCTTGATTCTTTCATCGCCTGCATGCTTGTAGATATAGGAAACTAACAGATCCATTAATGCTCTACTACTCTCCGGAAAATTAGGTTCCCGTTTCACAATTTCAGAAGTTTTTACAAATGAAGGTGGCTCCACAACTACTTCAGATTTAGACTCTTGTCCCCTCTCTGATAGTTTCATCCGCATAGCATCATAAACTTCTTGTGGTTTGTAATAAACAAGTTCAACAAGCCTTAACGCTACCTTTGCTGCAGCTTTATGATTCCCGACGCGTTCAAGATACTCATGAACATTTTGACCAAGGGCAAAAAGCAAAAACTCATCATTAAGCCTCTTGACATACTCACTAGTAAGATCAGGATCAATACACTGCAAGCTCTTAAAGAATTCATCATCTACTTTCTCAAGAAAAGCTGCCAAATTTCCCCAAATACGTATCGTATCCTTGTTATCATCTTTTTGTGTCTCATTCTGATCACCAGGCTCCATAGAGTCATCAACTACAATATTTGGATACTGCGCAAGGATATCAAGTACTACAAACATATTTTGTACACACTTGTTCCACACATTTATCGGCATATAATGCCCAGTGTAGATATCAAACTGTGTAGAAATAAGAGTGAACAAAATCTGAAGCTTTTGGGCAGGTGATTTTGCCACCATTGTCAAGAAAGTCAACTGATCAACAAGCTCAACACTTTTTGTCCCCTTTCTACCACGAGCAGCAACAATCTCTTTAAGCTTCTTGTTAACAATGTCCCATGTCGGATCCTTAAACTGTTTATCCTTTGTTATATCTTTCTTATCCTTATTCATCATAGGTTTCTTGTCTCGATCCTCAATACTTTCGCTAACATTATTATTAATCACATCATCATCATGCAACTTATCCTTATTCTTCTTTTTCTTTTTCAACTTCTCTTTCGACGCCTTAACATTACTACTAGCATTATCACTAACACTATCACTAATCGGCCTGCGGCCATATCTCTTAAGGGCCTCAGTAAAAGTAGCGATTTCTTGCTCCTCGTCAACATCGGAATCATCCTCGTCATCACACTGTATAAAATAGCAATGCGTCATAATTTTTTTTTTAATTATTATTTTTATTTATTTATTATTATTTTTTTTTGTCATAGTATATTTTATTGGATATTCATTGGCAAATTGTCGCTTAATAGTAGTAACCATTTCATCCAGTTAAGTCACTCAAACATTATATTAATCCCAGAAAGCACCCAAATTTTAATATTGTTCCATTATTGTGAAAGTACTCATAAGGGTTAAAATTAAATAGGAATTTGACAAAGATAACCACTGCGTTTAAGCTAGGGGTGGCAATTTGGGTCGGGTTTGGGTTGACGGGTTCGGGTTGTCAGGTTGGCGGGTCAGAAAACCCCATCCCGAACCTGACCATTTAAATCATCGGGTCAGCTACGTCAACCCTAACCTGTTTACACGTAACCCGAACCTAACCCGTATATATACTTGGGTTGACGGGTTAAATAGGTTACACGGGTTGAATATGTTAAATGGGTTACGGGTTGACCCATTTAACTCGTTTTATATACAAAAGTTAACATATTACACGAGTTAAACGGGTTAGCGGGTCAACCTTTAACCATTCAACCCGTATAATTAAATATAAATAATTTTTAATTTAAGAAAAAAAATCTTAAACGGGTTGGCGGGTCGACCCGTTTATTTTATTCCCAACCCGAACCTGACCTGTTTAATAAACGGGTTAGATATGTCGACCCAAACATGACCCGAAATCTATTTAGCTCAACCCGAACCTATTAATTTTCGTGTCGGTTTCAGGTCGGGTTTCGTGTCGGGTCAGAAATTGCCACCCCTAGTTTAAGCTATCCAACCATGCATTGTGTACTTCTACCTCATTAATATGTTCATTATTATGTTTAAGGAAGACCTCCATTTTTCCAAGTTTCCTCTAAGGTAACATGCTAAAAGGGTAGGAGTAGTTGGCATTAAAAAAGGGTGCACAATCAAATATAAAAATTTCATGAAACACTATTAAAACTTAGAGTAATTTTATGACTAAACATATATCAAACAAAATCCAAACTTGTTACTATCCCGTAATTTATTTATTTATTTGTGAAACGAACCTGAATACGCCACAATCTTGAAGTCATCTTGTTATCTCTCAATTTATCAAAAACGAAACTGAAAGAATAATAAATAAAAGAAATAGAGATTAGCCAACAGGAAACAAAAAGAAAAAAAAGAGTTTATAGATTTGATATTATTGGTATTAGAAATAAATTTACCTGTAATGCGGTCGTGTTTAACGGCCGAGTTGTGAGGTTTCGGTTATGTTTTTAGTGAAGGCTTATTTTATCTTTTTATATGATAATATATTACTTGGTCCACAAGTTTCTTTCACTCATACTTGTTCACCAAGTTTGTTTTTTTTTCGACATTTATAAAGGAAAGTCATAATTTTATCATACTTTTTTCTTTTGGAAATTGCTAAACATTCTTTTTACTTTTATAGTTTCTATCAAAATACTCGTGTCTCGAAAGTATATGACTTTTTACTTTTATTTTTCACAATTATTCAAAAAATATCGCAGGGTTTATAAAAATTTTTGCAGTGTATAAAAAGATCTAGAACAACAATGTCATTCAAGTGTCATAAGAGTATAAGACTATCTAACGTGTCGCTAAAAAGTCACTAAAAATAAAAAATGTCGCTATATTATTGTCTCAAAATTTCGCAAACTGAATGTCCAACAAAATGGTTCGGTGAAACTAAATATTGTGGAGATTTTGCCAAAAATATTTGAGAAAATGGGTAAGTTTGTGAGTTTTCCTTACAATAATACACTGCAGAATCAATATAAATAAGGTTTTACATGGTGAAAGGCTTTGACAAATACAATAGTTCTCTTATGACGAAAGTTACAAATTTAAAAACTTATCATTCGACCATTATGCAAAGTACAGCAAGTTTCATAAAGTTCTTTGATCACCATTAAATTGTCTTTATGACTTAAGATTATTAAGTTTCAAGAAATCCTGTCATCTTAAAAATAAAATCTCTAATCTTCAAGGTCTCTCCTCTTCCTATGCATACAGAATATGCTTCATTTTCAAAAAGTCTTCGACTCAATATCACATGAGGTGGAATTATATCTTCTTCAAATAAGTCACATTCAACCGCGGATTCTTCATAAGCAAATAAGTTGGATTTCTTTTCCGGAATGCTTATTGGAAGCGATGATCTCTTGTTCTTCTTCCTTTTTCGCTTTAGCTTGTTAGGTTGAGGTTTCTCAACGTCGTAGAAATAATCTTGTTTGCTCCATACTTCAACTTCCACAAATATCACCTCGGATTCTTCAAGTTCTTCATCCATAGCTTGTGTGATGAGAGAAAGAGTGAAAGATTGCAAAAATGGTGTAAAAAGAATGAAACTTATATAGGTCACAAGATGATTCGTATAAGTCACATTGTACCATTAAATGTAGGGGTTTGTTCTTCAAAGTCTTTTATGAGAAGACTTCGGGTATAATTAAGGCTAAGTCTTCACACTACAGTTTCTTGTTGCATGTACATCTTTTACATCATAGAATTATGTATCCAATAATTAAATGACTTTGATATTTCCCTATGTCATTATGAAGATTTAAATATCATCTACTAGTACTACTTGCTTATGTAAGACTACACTTTCGTTGAAATTTCGAAGTTATTTGACTAGAGAGACGAAATTTGTAATATGATTTCGAAATATTTACTTACCAAAAACTAATCTAAACTGTTATATTTCGTTATTCTTTCATCACTAGTTGTCCAAAATTTAAGAGTATGATTGATTGAATAAGACATGGAGTTATACGTGTGTACTTGTGCTTTTTTTGGAAACTTGTTTGCAAAAATGATTGTTTTCGACTTTGCGTACGTTACACTTATTTGCACGCTAGGCTCTAGTCGACATTTTGGGTACCGTCTAGTGATTAATAGGTTAAGTGAGGATTAATCGGGTTAGAATCCTTATGGGTTTTACTAACCAACGCTCACTAGACAGAGGTTAGTGTCTAATAAATAAATACAACATTTCTTAATTAACACAAAATTACATTAAATATGCATTAAATGCACATTAAATAAACTATAAATTACTATATTTCAACTTGGTTTTCACTCAAATAAACCAAAATTTAATGTATTTTTATGTTAATCAGAAAAGTTTGTGTTCATTTATTAGACACTAACCTCTACCCAGTGGGCATTGGTTAGCAAAACCCAATCTTTATATACAAAATTATAAGTTTTTGAAATAATATGTATAACATAAACGTAATGCTTTAAAATATTTTAAGGTTCAAAATTCAAATGGTTTAATTGATTTTCATAAACCAATTTCCGAATTCAATTAGTGTCATAAAAATTCAATTGAAATAAGAAAAACGAGCATACTTTCACATTTTGTGTTAAATCACTTCTCGAGGTGCTTTCGATTGATTGTGTCGAGTGATTTTATGAAAACGCGAAGTATTTTGGACGCAAAAAAAATAAATAATAAATAAAATAAAATAAAAACTCAATTTTATTTTTTGAAAAGTTGACCCCGAATTAACTGATTTGGCCGATTTATCTAATTAATCGGTATGTTGACCGATTTTTAACCAATCCAATTAATCCGGGAGTTTTTTTTAGAAAGTCAACAATAACAATCAACAAAAATTACAATACATGGTCTCCCACCACAACTAAACAAGACAATTAACTATGAATGGGATCCAAGAAGCAAAATAAAAGAACCACAAAAGCTATCACTTACACACTATCCGAAAGAAACATGGTACATGGGACCAAAAACAAATAAATAAAACGGATGGTACTATTAATACCTCCTTACCCCTCCCACCCCCTTTATACCCACTTTATTAACAGGACAAGACAGGTTTATCATTTTTTTGTTTCGTATTTTTTTTCTTTTATTCTTTTTGACTTGTTAAACTTTATATTTCATATTCCGTACGACAGTTTTATCCATTTTATTAACAAAACAAAACAATTGTTTATGGTTTTCTACTCTGTAATTTTTGTGTTTTACTAATTTTTACCTACCAAACTTTATATTTTTGTTTAATATTTTTTATTTCACAGTTTTATAATAAAACAAAATTATAAACAAAATTAAGGGAGTATTTCTATCACTTTTAGAGGGTAACAATAGCCTAGGCGAAATAAAACCTAACAATGAAGCAACACAAGCCCACAGGAGAAAAGAAATACTCCCATGACACTTGTATGCAGAGCCGACCCTAGTACCGGGCAAAGTGAGCGACCGCCCAAGGCATCAAAAACTTAGGGGCATCAGATTTAGGTTCATTTTTAATAAATAGAAAAGAAGTAGTGAAGATGGACACAAAAAGAGGGAGAATAAACAGAGAAGAATAATAAGTGAAAAAGAATATGAAAAGGAAAAAAGATAGTTTGAATATGGCAGGTCATAGGTGGCTATGTTTTACCTTTAATTATTTTATGGGTTATGTTATTTGTACCATATTTTTTATATTTGATACCGTCCTCCTCATGATTTTTTCATTTTTTTTTTATATTTATAATTTTGTTTATATTAAAAAACTATAAAACTAAAAATACTAAACATAAAATATAAAGTTTAGTAAATCAAAAGTATAAAAATGATAGAGAATACAAAACTGATAAAAAAAATTGTATTGTACTGTAAACAGAATGGGTCAGAGGGTTGTAGGATGTAAAAGGTACACAAAAGTGTGGGTGAGAGGGGTATCAATAACACAACCATTATTTTATTCATTTTTTCTTTATCAACATAGATTAATTAATAGATTTTTTGCATTTTTTTTTTTTAATTCTATAACAAGAGTAACATGCATATTAACCGACCGTCCTTATAAACTTGTTGCAATATACTTTGTGCCTTGTGGATTGTGGTTTTTTAGCATGCAATTTTAGGTATATTTATTCTTTATTAAAAACACAACATAGAAGCATAGACAAAATGAATTATATGGACTCTTTTTATTAAACGAATTACAATTAGTTTGGTCTTTGATGCCTTTGTAGTTAGCTTGGCTTTAGGGTGCGCAATGTTTTTTGTTTTAATTACACCATTCATTTCCATACAAAGTTTCTATTTGAACGATTATCATGCAGATCTATGATTATGATTTTACAATTTTTATTCACATTTACAAATAACCTCGATCTAAAAAAAAAAAAAAAAAAGGCCAAAACTAAGAGCTTTAACCAATGACTTAACAAGTCAGTAAACAAGCTAGATCTAAAAAACAAACCCGACAAACTAAGAACTTTAACCCAAGGTATGAACAAGTAAACATGCTAGTCATGGCGAAACAAGCTTATAATCGTGTGATGTTTGCATGTCTACAAAGGGCATATTTTAGTCGGCTCACCCAGGGCATCTGAAATCTCAGGACCGACACTACTTGTACTCCCACTATTGCACTATATACCATTTGACCAAATATTATTCCATTATATAATTTTGTAAATACTATAGAAAACTGACACATGAACTTGTTGTAGAATTGAAGTAGACTTTCACTTGAATCTGTAGCAAACTGTAGATACTATGGATACTGCAGATACTGCAACAAACTGTCACTTGTAGTTGTACTTGTAGCTGGACTGTAGAAACTCTCACTTGTATTTGTAGCAGAAACATGTAGCAGAACTGAAGTACAAACAGAACACTTGCAGACCGTTGTACCAAACTGGTAGATATAACGTAAACTTTGAAACAGAACTGCACACATAACGCCATATCACTTTATACTGTTAGGGTCAAAAGTGGCGACCATTCCTGAGTTTACGAGCCTTGTAATAGTTGATATGTATAAGCGTGCAGTAGTTAGTCCATTATTAGCTCCATGTAATAGCTTTACTACGCCCGACCCATACAAAGCCTAACCGGCCTAATTGAGGTATAAATACCCCTATGCACACTTTGAGAAGGTGTGTGTCTTACCATTTATATTGTTATAGATCATTTTATGTCTCCACACACATTTAGCCTTTAGCATTGTTTACTCAATAAGTCATCAGGACTTACTGTCCTCAGTTTCCATTTTTTGTAGGTTAGATTGATTTAGAGATTGGGGCTTTTAGATTAAGAGATTATTCGAGGGAACGGTAATGCTCGTGTTCATAGGTGACGAGCATCTCAACAATTCTTTGTTATTCAACTTGATAACGCCCCAAACCTTGTGATTAAATGTCAGATTTGTATTAGTCAATTTTTTTATGCGAAGCAACATTTTTAGAAAAGTAATTTAATTATGGGTCAGAATAAGGATGTTTGGGCTAACACCCGCACTCATAGTATTTACGCTTCTGCTTATTGAACTCGTGTACAATATTTATGTATTATGTAAATGAAATATATTTAAAGAGATTTTATATTTCCAGAATTGGTCTAGTTCAAATGGTAGTTTATGCAATTTTCACATTTCAGATCCATAAGACGTATAGGGAAGATCCTATACGGCGTAAGATTGTATACGGTATATAGGGTTCAGGCCTATGCGACGTATTCAATATATGTTTTTAAAAAATGGCCGTTTCAGTAACCCCATTAAGTTTGGCATTATAGCAACTTAACCAGTAAACCAATTAAACTTTATATATATTTTTTACTCATTTACATCATTTTTCTCATTATTATTAGCACTTTTAATTATTGCTAAAAAATAAATTCTGCTATAAGACGAATAATTTTTAGATTACTTTATGATAACTTAGGTTTTCGATTCAGATTTAATAAACATTATAATCCCGTCACAAAGCGCGGGGTTATAATTCCTCGTTTCTCCCGATCATGTCGAAGTTTATCTTTTAAGAGTTCAAGATCTTCAAATCATATATCATCTTATAATGATCATGAAATCATAACTCATAAATTAAATAATCATGAACGTAACTAAAAAGATTTTGAAACCGCTCCTTGTATTTGTTTCACACACAACAAAAATACAAAAGTTGTTCCAAAAAAAAAAAAAAAAAAAAAAAAAAAAACGTTTGTTATAGGGTGGAAACTAGTCAAACTACTCGTAGAGAGCTTGGGACAAGTTTGGTAAAAAGCTCAAATAAACCAAGCCAAAGCGAGCTCGAGCCAAAGCTTTATATATATAATCGACTTGCCCCACGAGCATAAACGGGCCTGATATATACGTGTATATATATTGTGTATACATATAAATATATTTAAATGAGTTTGAGGCTAATGTGCTTAACAAGCCGAGTTTGATTTGAATTTATTTCATTTAATGCGTCATGAAAATGAGTCTGGTCTAAGCTTATAAAATTTTTCACTGGTTAAACTCGAGCTATAATAAAAGGCTCAAAATAAACCAAAATCCGAGCTTTTTAATTAACGAGCTGAGCTCAAGCTCCAACAACTGGTTTCCACTTTCCACCCTATGTTTGTTCTTGCAAAAGAGAAAATAATAAAGGTCCAAGTAAAAAAAATGGGTTTTGCTAACAGCAGCCTTTAGGATTGTGGTTAAGAGGATGTTTTTTCTTACAATTTGATGTTAGTTATGCATCCACTTTTTTCAACCAATCAAAATTAAGTGTTAGTTATGCATTCATTTTTTTCAGAATTATTTCCGCAATTTTAGTAATTTTCATCCAATCATGATAATTCATTAATAACATTGTAATAACAATCATTTGCTTAAAACACAGGCTAAGGGCTGTTGTTAGCAAGAAGAAGAAGAAGAAGAAGAAGAAAAAAAAAAAAAAAGTTTACATCGATTTACTTTCTGTTAGTAGTCAACCCTTTCCACCACTTAAAAACCCAAATCATTCATCCAGACCAATTTCCCCATATTCCAAACCACCACTCCAGAAACATCTTGCACTTTACGCTATAGAACTTGTACCACACTCTGCTCACACAAACATTACCTCTGGTAAAAAAACAAACAACTTCAACCGACTTGTATTACATTCTTCCCACTACTCTTTCACTTCTCATTACAATAAAATCATCATTTAAATCAAATCAAATCAAATCTCAGCCGTTGATCAGATCTCCTCCGGCCACTATAACCGTCAGATTCCGGTAACATTACTTCAGTTCTCATTAACTCATAATTAATACAATTTTTGAAGTGATTTAACTCTTTTTTTGTGTGATCTGTTGATTTTAAGTTAATGTAGCGGTGAATTATGTTATATTAGAGTGTATTTATTATGAATTTGAAGCTAATTGTGGCTTGATATAGGTGAATTGATGTTATTTGAGACTAAATTAGTAGGTTTAATAGATGATGACGTCATCGATATTTGAAATGCGTGAAAGTAGTTGTACGGTTTCGACTTAAAATGCGGTGGATCTGATTGAGTTAGTATAAGGTTTTAATTTGCGTGATCTGCCGTTTTCGAGTAAACGTAGCTGTGAGTTATGTTATATTATGAAATCATGAATTTGAAGTTTATTGTGTGCTGAGTAGATAATATTCGGGGTTGAAAAGTGGTTGTGCGGTTTTAACTTAAATTGCGTTGAAAAGTAGTTTATCTATGCATTTGCAAACTAACTAGCGTTCATTAGTAAGTGAAATAGATTAAATAATTAGTGCGTTTTTGTGTTTGGTTGAAGTTCAAGTGAAATGATGTATTTGCTCGTTGTTATTATAAGACACGGCTGATGTTGAGAAAGAGTTGATAATTTTTTACTAAGATATGTAATGGAATGGAGGAGGTTTTCGGGTTTTAGGTTGCGAATGTTAGTTTGTTACTGTGTGTGTTGAGATCTTTATTCTGATAAAGGTCGTTGAACTATAGGGAAGCTAATATGGGAACGGATAGTGGCAGTTGGCATTCTGCTTTGGACTGTGACCAATGGGTTGCTCTGCCGGTAGCTGGGCGGCGGCCATCAGCTCGTTATAAGGTTTGTTTATAACTTTTGTTGTTAAGGTTTTCAAGCAATAATCTGAATGACGCTTGCTGTTAGGTGTGTATTATGTTTATTATAGTGTATTCTAGGTTATATGATTATTTTTTGTTCCCTTTTCTTCTTTCATTGTAGCATGCTGCAGTTGTTGTTGATGGCAAATTGTACGTCGTTGGTGGAAGTCGTAATGGGCGATACTTATCCGATGTTCAGGTATCATTATCGTTAAGCCAACATATATTTGCTTATCACAAGTAATAGGTTTACTCATAAGTGGTTATAATGGCAGGCATTTGATCTTAAAGATTTAAGCTGGTCATCGATTAAACTAAGCACGAAATCAGATGCTGAAAATGATAAAGATAGTACACAAACGGAAAATTTCCCTCCTATAGCTGGTCATAGTATGGTGAGCTACCCTTGTTGGCAAATTCAATAACATTTATTAACATCCATTCATCCCTGTGTTTAGGTGTGGCTATTTCGTTTTCTCTTAACTATGCTAATTATTACACACCTAAATGTAGGTTAAGTGGGGAAACAAACTACTGTTCCTTGGTGGTCACTCAAAGGATGCATCTGATAACGTGACAGGTATGTTATCACAACAGAGCTGTTCTAACTATTGGTGTGAATAAGTTTTTAGTTCTGATTGAAATTTACTGGTTCTTGCAGTGTATTATATCGATCTTGAATCACACTTGTTTGGGGTGATGGAAGCCACTGGCAAAGTTCCGGTAATCAACAAACCTTGTACTATATGAATGTATTAGCTATTGTTTGTACCCCAATACCAGTCTAAATGACATCATTTATTTGATTTATTCCCATTATTTGGCACCAAGTCCAAGTGTACCCTGTTTTAGCATTGACCTTTCTCTATCTCTAGTAAGAAGTCAGCCTCCTGTTTCTTTCCATCTTGTTATATCATGTACGTAGAGAGATCGAGAGAGGAGAGTGTGTAAAATTTGCATGTTCATACTCGATTACGGAAAAGATTTGACTAATAAATAAGGTGATAATGGAAGAAAATGTCATAGTATTGCTATCAAAGGGTATGGGAACGTTTATTTTCATTGATATTGGGACAACTCATAGTGGTCAGGTGGCCTTTTTTCTGGACTAAGTTGTATAGCATGTAACCTTGGAGTTCACAAAGCAGAAATAAGTGAAACTGGTCATTACTTACTTTGTGGTGTTCATTTAGGTAGCTCGGGGCGGACAATCTGTTTCATTGGTTGGTTCAAAACTCATAATGTTTGGAGGAGAGGACAAACATAGACGACTTATGAATGATGTTCATGTTCTCGATCTGGAAACAATGACATGGAATGTTGCTGACACTATGTAAGTCAACATACTCACCTCATTTGATGCTAAAATATGTTTTAGCATTGATTTCTTCTGCGTTGATAGACAGACCCCTCCAGCTCCCAGATTTGATCATATTGCCGCAGTGCATGCAGAGCGCTACCTTCAAATATTTGGCGGCTGTACTCATTCCATCTTCTTTAATGATCTCCACGTGCTGGATTTGGAGACAGTAAGTGCTTATCCTTATTTGTGCTACTATCTTTTCATAAAACTATTCATTACATACATGACCTTTTTTTATGGGGTGATTTCCAAATTATATATTTCTCTTTCCAACTTCTGCTGCTGTTATATTAATAACTAGTTATAACGCCCGCGCACGCGCGGGTTTTTTTTTAAAATTTTTTGAATCATATATTTTTATTTATTAAAAAAAATAATAATTTAATCTTTGTTTTGTTTGATTTATGATGTTTAATTATAGTTTTTTATTATTAAAGATAATTATTTAAAAGTTTTAATCCTATTGTTAATTGCTTCTTATCTATATTTTTTGTATTTATCTTCTACTTTATTATGGATAAATATACAACATGTTAGCCTAAAGTACTGAAAATAATCTTTTTTTTTTTAAATAATATTATACTTAAGATAACGGTAGGTTTGAGTTTTTTTGAAATGGAAAAGTCGCCCACTTGGGGTTTTGTTTTATTATATATAAAGATTTCCATCCCCTTGTTTGGTATTATCAATCAAAAATAATATCCTTCTCTCTCGTGAAATCCTCCTATTCTTTGGAGCATACATACTTAACTGGATCAAATTAGAAAAAAAAAAAAAAAAAAAAAAATGTTAGTAGATGTACATGTTGCAACTAAACAAGTGTTTGTGCAGTTGGATATCATCTAGGCATTTACCACTGTCCAATAGTCAGCCTAGCTGCCTAGGCACTATGATAGTAAATGATGATATGGATCGTTAATAAGGAGAGCATGACCTGGCTGTCAACCGCCAATGCAGCCACCCAGTATGCCCAGTAGTTACTGTCCACCCTACTATTGCTGTTGTCAAAGCAACATCCATGAGATCTTTAGTTATAAGTACTGCAACTAAGCAGCAAAATCTTAATTTGAAGATCAAGATATACTTGATTGAGTAATTAGATCGTCTCGAAGAACTTGAAACATCAGTATGTGTGTGTGCGCACCCAAAGTTAATTTTGAATTGAGTTGTAGCTTATCTTTCTCTTTTTATAACAAACAGGTTGAAGAAGTAGAACTAGTTTTTGAATGCTTATGATTGCATGTTTCCTTTACAGAATGAACTAAACAAATGTATCATGTTACACTTTCCAGCTAATTAATAGATCTTAACTACAGAAAGATAATTTTGTTTTTTATTGCATCGCAGTTAGAATGGTCAAAACCACAGATTCAAGGTGATTTGGTGTCTCCTAGGGCAGGCCATGCCGGAGTCGCTATTGATGAAAATTGGTTTATAGTTGGTGGTGGCGATAATAAAAATGGTACGAACCTCAATAGGAGAAGATCAAAGCTACAACAAGTTTGCCATTATAATATGTAAAGAGTTGATACGTTTTCCCTTTTTTATACAGCCTCAGTGTGACCTTTTGATCGCAGGTTCTTCAGAGACATTGGTTATGGATATGCCCAAGCTTGTTATGTCAATTTTAACGAATGTAAAGGAAAGAGATCCACTCGCCAGCGAGGTATTCATGCTATGCCTTCATTTGAATATATTAGGTTGTTAACTGGTATGATGTCACATCTCATTCTGATATGAAACAGGGGCTCTCTGTATCATCATCATTTATAAATGGTGAGCTGTTTTTGGTTGCTTTCGGGGGCTACAATGGGAAATACAGCAATGAGGTATTGTTAATGTTTCATGAAGATATTCTGGTTGATTGCTTTTGGATTTACTAGTCTCTGTTTTTAATTAATTTGGATTTACTTTAGTTATATGATATTATTATAGTTTATAAGTAAAACTGTTTTCTTATACGGCCGATGTGTTTTCTATGAACACAGGTATTTGTGATGAGACCTACGCCGAAGGACTCTAAAAATACAAAGATCTTTCAGTCACCAGCAGTTGCAGCTGCTGCAGCATATGCCCTTGCCAAATCTGAAAGCTTAGACTTTACCTCTATCGGTTCAAAACCTAAAGTGGATCTTTCAGTTGAAGTTAATGTGGTCAAAGAAGAGAAAAAATCATTGGAATCATCCATTAGAGAGGTCGAAGCAGTAAATTCTGTGATGATGGAAAAGCTTGAGGAACTTAATGGTACTCATGTCGACTTATCCAAGGTACTTATGGTTGCTAGAGGTATCTAGATGGGGAGGTTTGGTAAAGGGTCAAAATGGGTTTTTGTACTGGAAGCTGGCTTGACTTAAAAGCACTTGATTGTCTATTTTTTGTTCAAAAGTTTAATACATAATAATGATTTAACTATGATTACAAATTCAATACTGTTACGATGACTATCTAATTCTTTGAAAATGTGATTTAGGAGGTTGCATGTATTAAAATTACACTTCGGTCAACTCTCAACTTGTTTGAAGCATTCCCTTATAAGCTAATTTTTGTTTGACTCATTTGAGATTATTATAAACAAAACCAACTGATGCAATAGTAAGTGGATCGAAATAACCACCTCTGACATTGGTTGCCCGTTCAGTTATTAAGTTATGACTTTAACATATCTTTCTAATCAAAATTTACTGCAGGAATTGCATTCTGTTCAAGGACAACTGGCTTCTGAGAGATCAAGATGTGATGACCTGGAGGTTCATTTTCCCCTTGTTTCTTTAGTATTATCTATTATGTATCTATGTAAAATTTATGACAGGCAGCATTTGACTTCTTCTAGTCTTCCTCATGGTGACTACTTTAATGTTAGCTCACCCCTGAGAATTGCAGAAACTTCCATTTTGGGATCCCCCAACTAACGTTTAAGCTTACCTGAATTTAAATAAACTATTTACCCACTGTAGTCATAGCAAAATTGATGGCTCTTTTTTTGGTCCTATTTAATCATTACTGAAGGGTATCTTGGGTAATTTTATTTGATTAATAGTCAAAGCATTGCTTTGAACTACATGGGAGTCGATTCATGCAATGCTCATGGTAGGGAACTAAATATCTATTTTGTTGGAATTTGAAAAGATCCCATCTCTTACACATATCTAGAGCTGGCAATTTAGACCAGGTTACATTCGAATGTGTTGGTTTTAGTTCTAATTGAACTTTAATGTGCTAAATGGGAAAAAAGTATCATAAGAGAAAATGTGTTGAGTATGTCATTACCACAAAAAAAAAAAAAAAAAAAAAAAAAAAAAAAAAAAAAATATATTTATATATTATAATATACTATATTATATATATATTATGTATATACTATGTATATATATATATATATATAATATATAATTTTATATATATAATATATATCTGGACAATTTTTTTTTCCACCTTTGATTATATTAAAATGTCTGATGATGGCTAATAATACAATGTATTCATTACGGTGATTTCAGGCACAGATCTTGGATCTACAGAAGAGGCTATCATCAATGAAGTCCATTGAGCAAGAGGTTCAAGCACTCCGCTCACAAAAATTAGCAATAGAACAGGACATGGAGGAAGCTGAAACTGTCCAAAGGCAAGGTTCAGGCGGAGTTTGGAGGTGGATAGCTGGATAGATTGGTGAGATGAAATGGGTCATACGTGCAAGTTTACACCTTACAGACTACATATTTCATTCATTATAAGTCAAATATTCCCAATACACAGTTTGTAATTGTTTCAAATTATATGAAAGATTTTTTCCCCTATTTGTGACAATGTAATGGTAGTTTAAAGTTCAAGTTTGATATCTCATCATTATTTGTGTATTACAACTCTATTTACTCGATACTATTTAATTAAATGATTTTTTCAAGAACGTATGGTGTGATCGATTTTTTTTTATGGTTTGTATGAATTACTTCCCTATATGTGGTTGATGTAGTGACCAACTCTTGTTCTTTGTCATGGTGGATTCTATGTAATTTTATGTTCTTTTTCATGTTTCCATTTGTTCATTTCAGCTATGATGCAGTTTTAAATGCTCAAGACGATTCAGTTACCTTCTCTCCTCTTATATACCACACAAGGTATAGTTCTTTTGATTTTCTATTTTAACTTTCGAGTTTTAAACCTTTTATATTATCATATCTGGTTTGTTTCTGCAACTATGAATTAAACGACCATATTAGTCATTTTTATCCAGTATTACTTATATTTTACAAATATCTAGTGCTTTTTAGTTGCATAATCTGTGGATAGTAAGTCGTCACTTGTCTGCGTAAGTAAACTGAATAACTGATAGCATATTCTGTTTTTCTTCATCAACCTACATTTTTATATAATCTCATATGCTCAGAAATCTTGATACTAATTTTCTGCAGATTTCAAAACCATACGTTACACAGGGAATTACATAGTTAAGCATACATAAGAACTTGCTTTCCTTTTAGTAATCCTCCAATACGTCTCTCTGGTTTTCTTTATATGTCTAATAGAATACAATATAATGGTAGATCTATTCCTGAAAATTTCTCCTTTTGGGAAAAAGGAAAATTTTTGATACATATTGGATAGATAATTTGGTGGTCAAAGTTTTGACTGAACTTGCTGTTTGCTCTGTGCCACTAAATCTTTTCTTAATATCTTCCCTGCAGCTGACTTTGGAATTGCGTTTATGAAGGCAACTTTCTTCACCTTCTTGAATGGAGCCACCTGAGAGATGCAAGTAATTACAGTCACACGATTTGTGTTGCAGCACTTATAGGTGGAAATTTGGACCCATATGCTTATGAATGCGTCAATATTGGGTCATGTTTATATCAAGAGGGTCAAATGGGTTGAACTGAAAACTTTCTTATTGTAGTAGCTTAATTTTTTCTACATATTCAAGGCATTAATCATATATAAATTTGATGTGGATTTAACAAAATCGTGTTTGCGGGTCCATTGATCCCAACTTGCACCAGAAATTGCCTGTTCTGAAAACCCATTTTGACCTGTTTTCTGACCTGCCTTTTTTTCTACATTTATAGAGTAATGGAGGTGTCTAGGCGAACCTGACTGGCAACAAATTGAATGACTTCGTCTTCACCAAGTTGAGATCCTGATGCTCTCACCACATATGCCATAGGTATTTCTCCTGCCTCTTCATCTTGAAGTCTACAATAATACATTTTACATATGTTTTAATGGAAACTTAGACACACGTTGTCACACCACACACACACACACACAAAAGAACACATAAACTTACGGTATGACTGCTGCATCAAGTATTTGGGGATGGCCCAATAGTATGGCTTCCAGTTCTGCTGGAGCTACCTGCAATTGTGGTTATGGTCATTTGATCATATATGTATATCGAAACACACATACACACACACACACTCATTTTATTAGCTGCTATACCTGATACCCGTTATGCTTTATGAGCTCCTTTATCCTATCAACAATATAGAGAACCCCATTTTCATCAAAGTAACAAAGATCCCCAGTCCTTAACCATCCATCTGAATCAATGGTTGCAGCAGTGGCAGCCTCATTTCCTAAATAACCTTTCATCACAGTTGGTGACTTTAGCCATAACTCGCCTTCTCTATTGGGCGGCATAGAAAGTCCCGTTTCAAAATCAACCACCCTGGCACAAAAAGTAGGTAGCAAAGTTCCCGAACCCGCTTTATGAGCTTTGGCTTCTTCATTAGTAAGAAATACAGTTGCTGCCCCACAGCTCTCAGTCAGCCCATACCCAGGCCTTAAGGCAACCCACGGAAACTTGGCTCTGAACCGATCTACCAACTCCTTGCTCAATGGTGCAGCACCGGACCCCACTCGTCTCAAAGATGACAAGTCATATCCACCTCCATTGTGTTTGACCAAACTTAGTATAACCGGAGGAACCGCTGGAATATTATTTACCTTATGAGTGTGTATAGCCTCTAACATGCCTTTAAAGTCAAATCTTGTCATCAAAACCGTTGTGCAACCAGTACAGAACAATCCCAAAGCAAAAAACGCAAGGCCATAGATGTGAAACATGGGTAGGAAACATAGAAAGATATCATTGGAAGCCGAGTGTCTATCAGTCGACCATATTAGGAGTGTCATGATAGATATGAAGTTAGCATGAGTTAGTATAACTCCTTTACTCACTCCAGTCGTCCCAGAGGAGTATAAAATAGCTGCCATGTCTGACTGAGTTGACCTGGTTTCCGGAAACTCCATCGGTTCACAACACTCGATAAGTTCTTCTACAGAGAGATCATCTTCATTTTCATTACGAGAAGTGAGGAGGGTTGGTACTTTAGTTTTAACCAACTTATGAACCTCACCAGGAGCCGCAATGGCTAGTTTTGCACCTGAGTCGCTTACTTGTGTCTTGATTTCTGACTCAGTGTTAAGCGGGTTAGCCGTAGTGAGGACCCCACCTATCAAAAATACAGCCAGACATATGGTCGGGTATAGGATTGAATTTGGTGACAACACAAAAACAACATCACCTTGGCGAACACCAAGTCCATGGTACAACCCAGTTGCCAGCGAGTAGATTGACCGTCTGAGTTGGCTGTAGGTGACTCGATGACCTGTAGCAAAATCTATCAGAGCAACTTTCGAATCCGCTTGGTCCACTTTTGGAAATNCTCGCCTTCTCTATTGGGCGGCATAGAAAGTCCCGTTTCAAAATCAACCACCCTGGCGCAAAAAGTAGGTAGCAAAGTTCCCGAACCCGCTTTATGAGCTTTGGCTTCTTCATTAGTAAGAAATACAGTTGCTGCCCCACAGCTCTCAGTCAGCCCATACCCAGGCCTTAAGGCAACCCACGGAAACTTGGCTCTGAACCGATCTACCAACTCCTTGCTCAATGGTGCAGCACCGGACCCCACTCGTCTCAAAGATGACAAGTCATATCCACCTCCATTGTGTTTGACCAAACTTAGTATAACCGGAGGAACCGCTGGAATATTATTTACCTTATGAGTGTGTATAGCCTCTAACATGCCTTTAAAGTCAAATCTTGTCATCAAAACCGTTGTGCAACCAGTACAGAACAATCCCAAAGCAAAAAACGCAAGGCCATAGATGTGAAACATGGGTAGGAAACATAGAAAGACATCATTCGAAGCCGAGTGTCTATCAGTCGACCATATTAGGAGTGTCATGATAGATATGAAGTTAGCATGAGTTAGTATAACTCCTTTACTCACTCCAGTCGTCCCAGAGGAGTATAAAATAGCTGCCATGTCTGACTGAGTTGACCTGGTTTCCGGAAACTCCATCGGTTCACAACACTCGATAAGTTCTTCTACAGAGAGATCATCTTCATCTTCATTACGAGAAGTGAGGAGGGTTGGTACTTTAGTTTTAACCAACTTATGAACCTCACCAGGAGCCGCAATGGCTAGTTTTGCACCTGAGTCGCTTACTTGTTTCTTGATTTCTGACTCAGTGTTAAGCGGGTTAGCCGTAGTGAGGACCCCACCTATCAAAAATACAGCCAGACATATGGTCGGGTATAGGATTGAATTTGGTGACAACACAAAAACAACATCACCTTGGCGAACACCAAGTCCATGGTACAACCCAGTTGCCAGCGAGTAGATTGACCGTCTGAGTTGGCTGTAGGTGACTCGATGACCTGTAGCAAAATCTATCAGAGCAACTTTCGAATCCGCTTGGTCCACTTTTGGAAACCGAGACAGCACGAATGTAGCAGTGTCGAGGTAAGCCTCGGTTGGAAACTTGTGACCATTCCCAAGTTGTTCGAGTGAGTGGTAGATTCCCGACTGGGAATCGAACCCACTCCTCTTTCTTTGACTTGCTTTGCGAGATTGACTCGCGTGCGTTTCCTCAAAAGTGTCCATGTGTGGTTTTATAGAAAAATTTCTACTCATTTGCAGCAAACTTATAATGGTTTATAGTACAAGTCTATGAGATAGTTGATGATGAGTCATAAATGTAAACATGTCTTTATGTACATAGTTATCACCGGAGGTTAGAAATATCATTATCTGACATGGTTGCTGGCCGGCGAGTGTTGACAAAAGTTGACAAGGTCCATAGAGTAGATTCGGTACACTGTTTATTGATCATAAGGATATTCTTGATTTAATTATTCATACAGTCTTGCTCGTTTCCATTTTTTTAATAACATACAGTACGATGTTTGATCATAGTACGAAACTTAAACAAGTCTTTTAATTGATAATTAATATTTATCAAGAACACTTGAGAGTAGAAAATATATGACAAGGTCAATGTTAAATATCTTGAGTTAGTAATCAATCTCAATAATTGTTTAAGGCGTATGGAATAATTAGTTGCATGTTACAATTATATAATTGTTCGTTGCTGATTCCTTTTTTATGAATTAAATTAAAATAGATGATTGTTTATATTTATCAAGCCAATATCGTAATATTAAGATGAAAATGTGTTGACAGTTATCTAATTTCTGCTATACACATTATAGATATACTGACTGTATGATTTGTTTCTTTCTATTAAATGGTTCAGCGAATGTTTGATGATATTTAGATAGTTTATTTACCTTCTTTATCAAAAACAGTTCTTTAACGACTAAAATGCAAAATGATAAACCTTGTTATTCTGTTTTCAGCTTTGTCCAAAACCAACAACGCGTCGCTTAACAATGTCTATTTTCTACAGCATTGATACTATTAATGAATAGTTGGTTTCTTAATCATACGTCACCCTTTTGTAACCAATCCTTAATTGAAAAACAAGTATAAAGAAAACAAAGACTATCTGTCAGATTATGCAATTTTATAGGGTTAATGTGCTGTTTTTTACCATGTTATATTGAAAGGTACTTACTTGGCCATTGTCATTATCACGATGATTGTATTGTTTCATCCAAAAGAGGTCCTAATTTCGTCATATGCATATTTGATTAGACATTGACAGATGGAAATGGATGAAAGGTGGCTGAATGATTGTAAATTGTGAATTAGTTTAGATTTCGCAATAAGAATTATTGTTCGCTAAAAGTCTTAAGGATTATCACGCAACAAACTTGATGTCGGTTGTCTTGAGATTTCCACCTGAAACACTTATATCACGAATTTACAATAAGTCAAAAATTGAAACATGATTTTCAGGTAGTTTAGGATATCCTGGCAAAACTAGCTAAATTGGACATTATTAGATACATAAGCTAGAGCTACTTATAAGCTCAAACTGGATCATGTTTTAGAAATTACTTCAAGTAAAAATAGCCTCTATTTTAATAAGTTATATTGTTTAGAAAGCTCTTGTTTGTAAAAGTTCATTTTTGGTAAGCTACAAGCCAAACATACTTTCAGTTATATCTTTAAAGTAAAATGAAAACATAACAGTATTCTAAGCATTTGATTTGTTGACGGTTCACTAGTAGTGATGGTTTACTAGTGTGATCGCTCATGTATATTCGCAGTAGATTGTATGTTTTGAACACTTCACTATGTTGTATTTGTTGCTGTGTATTTTATATCATGGGGGAATTGCATATATATACCCACTAAAACTTAAATATTTGCATATTTCCTCATAATACAAGTTTTTAACGCATGATGTACAATGCAACTTAAGTATGTTTTGGGTATATATGCAAATATGCAAGTTTTAGTGGGTATATATGCAATTGCCCCTTATATCATCTCATCATACATCCTTGGCAGTTCATAACAGTGAAACCATAAAAACTGTAGTACTTAGGTAGAGGACCCAAGGACCATCTAGTCCCAAGAGGGCAAGACCCATAACCAGTTCAGGCCAGTCAAGTATAACACAAGACTAAAAAAACCCATATCAAAGTTTGGAAGAGCATAGTATAAAAACGCTAACCAGTAAAAACTGGTAACAGTAGCACACATGAATCCTCTCAGAAGTCAGGACCATGTGTTGCCCTTTAGTCTCCGTTTTTGGTGTGTTGCAAAACAGAACAGGCAGGGTCACATGCCACCAAACCAAAATCTGCAAACTGGTAATAACCACGAGCACATTAAGCCGTATACTGCATATATAAGCACAAACAGCACATCACACGTATAACATGCTCATATCAGTTCGTTGTAATGCAACTAATAAACGAACATAAATGTTAAGACATGAAACAGCGAAGTACTATTTCCTTCAAGTCCCATACATAGTTAACCTTATATTTGTTCCCCAGGTCCATCTAATGTTCTCACCAGATCATTTAACTAACAAATAAAAAAAATGAATACCAGAACCAGAGCAGTCAGCATCATATGGATTTAGAGCAACATGCCTCCATAATGATTATTTGTTAAAGATGCTAAAGTAAAAGGAAAATAAACCATGAGCATCGAGAGGTCTCTGTTGGTAATGGATAGAGTTGAATGTTGACCATCGACCATTCAGCTCATGTATGACCTGGGACAAACGAGGCTCCTGATCTTAGAGCTCAACGAAAGAACCATAATACAAAGAAACAGGCAGTAGAGCCAGTTTCTAGACACAGAAGAATTAGCCTTCCGAGAACTTAAGCCAACAGTATCATGCGAATTTGCAGAATTAACGTCACTTTGCTCCAAACCGAATGAGAAAACAATGTCGAGATGACCATTTTTGTTAAATGACCAGTCCAGCTTGCTCCCTGCAAAAGAAATATCTCTTATACGGATTATCCCTGTAGTGACACGGACCGAGGTTGAGGCTTGAGCAGCAGCAGCAGCCAAATATTTTGCAGAACACTCTGATGCATATGCAGATGAAGCAGACATGTTGCCCAACATGTAACTCGCCCTCTGGAGAAATGGGTATGCAATATCTGCAGAAACCAACAGACAACGTATGAGATATAGAGACGTCAAAATGGGTAAAAGGCAAATCCCGATATGGGTCAGAATGTGGCCATGATGACCCAAAAAACTTATGTCCAAGAAAATTGAGCTTCTAACAAATATGTCAAATGACTTCAAAAATTACTATCGTTAAAATAGAATCTAGAACTTTTAATAAAAACATTTGTATGGAATATACACCTTGTTTCTTTTATGCAGACCATTTAATTTTTACCAATTTTGACTTGTAAGAGATGAGATGTAGCTATCTTAACTCGAATCGGTCCATTTATGCACGAATAGGTTAATATTGCTACCTCAAGAAAATATAGAATTTCTACACTACCTGTTGGCATATCTGCCTCTTGTTGCTTTGATGAGGAGACGAGATCATTACTCGGTTCTTCATATAGTTGTTGGCCTGCTTCACTCATCTCGTGATTTCCTTCCGCGTGACTAGTTTCTGCTGAATCCAGATGCTCTTGGTTTGAGGTGGAGGCACCATTGTTATTGTGTCCTTCAGGGTCACCTGCCGCCAAACCTGAACCGTCTAGCTTCGAAGAGACAAAATCATTGTTCTGATCTTCAAAGAATTGCTCGCTAATATCACCCAGTTGATGAGTCTCTTCTTTAGCATCCTGATTATTAAAATATATAATCAAATTAGCTTTTAAGATATAATTAGAAGCAATAAAGAGAAACTGCAGTGATGGTGTGTACCTCAAAAACAAGGGGTGATTCAGCGAGAATATTCTCGTTTACAAATGAATCAAAAGCGTAATCCAAGTTTTCCATCTCTGGATTGAGAAATGAGGTGTAATCATTAAACATTTCAACGCCAGGCTCTGTCTTGACTTCAGTTTGCAGGTCATCTGATTCGAAGAATGAATTTCCATCAAATTGCAAGTCGCCAATAGAAGCATCAAAATATGGTTCATCAAGAAGATAATCCACATCATAATCAACGTCATTGCTTATTTCAGCAATGTATTCATGCTTCACAGACGTGGGATCCAACTCATTCTGCACAGGCAAATCGAACAATTTAGGCCCGTCTTCGTTGTTGGCCTGAGGTTGATCCACCAAGACGCTTTGTGGGTCATCAATCGTTTCGCTGGATACATCAGCACTGTTGACATTATCACCCTGATGGTAGTCTAATAAAAGAGGCCCATCTTTAGGTGGCACGTCTGAGCCAAAAATCTGAGGTAAAAGCAGAGGAATTCATCAGAATAATGGATACACATAACCAAGAGAGATCGTTTTGCACCAAAGTCTGGATGCATGTTGAACTATGGCAATAGCATCCTTTTATGTTTTCTTTATATACACACAGATCAAGTAGCCTTTGATGGTAAGTTCTAATAAGATGAGCATAAAAGTGTGCTTAAAAGGAGAAATTTATTGTCTAAATGCTTGTATCTAGATTTTTATTCCACCACTAGGATAGTTTGAAATATGTTCGGAAAATAATCAAACATAAACTTGTATCTTTGCACATTAAAAAGTCAACTGATAGTCGAACTCGCTTCATAAGGTGAAACAAATGATCAATAGGTTAGTTTTGAGGTGAATGAATCTACACATCTAGAAACATAGAGAAGAAACTTATTAGTCAAAACTGCTTCTTAATATGTGATTACAGCAAGCTGAGGCAACAAACTCAACAACCCCAAAAAGGCTCCCCAACGTAAAGAGGATGAGATCATCTCTTCCTCCCCCTTCCTCCTATAAAGGCAATTTGGAATACTGAGCCAACATGATTAGCCAGAGTCAATTTACTATTCTACACTTATGGTTCCATCATTACATTGACGTGAGAGTTGACTAGCTAAAGTATAGATTTCTAAATCGTAATCAGGCATCTGAAATACACCTGATGTGTACCAACCACATAACAAAATCTACATATAGATAGATACTACTTATTTAAAATATGCCAATTATGCAAGTGCTCAAACCTGCTCAATGTCATCTTCATCTAGACATGCATCATCTTCGTAATCAACAGGAAATTGCATAGCAGACTCCTGCTTAGTGGCCAATATCGGCTCATCCACATCCCATTCCTCCTCAACAAATGGGGCCCCATACTGTTCACCGTTTTTGGGCCCAGAACCACTCTTGCGGAAGATCCTACAAAGAACAAATGCGTCCTGCAAACACAGAATTCAGAAGAAAGTTGAGAAGATGTAGCAAGATCAGCCATAATATACAACTCCCAAAAGATGAGCTATACACTAACATATGCATATGTGTTAGAGCAATAAACACGACCCTGACCTGAATTCCTTTTTTTTCCAACTCCTGATCAATGAGTCTGTACTCGTGCATAACCCAGTTAGTCCTCTCTCCCTTTGGTGCCCGGCCAATATGATAAACCAAGGTCTTTTTCATCCCAACCAATTGAGACCTATGGTAAACAGACCGGTCTTTCCCCGTAGTCTTCCAATACCCTCTATCAGTTGCTCGATTTGTGCGAGAACCATTCCCATACTTCTTATCCAAAACACTAAAGAAATACCATTCCAAGTCTCTGGTCTTTAGCCTCGACAAATCTACACTCCATTAACCAAATAACACAATCATTAGCCCAAATTCTTCAAAATTCTCAATTAAACATAATTTCAACCCAACACACATCACGCTATAAATAATTCAATGCTTTCAAAATCATTGACCAACATATAAGATACATCCTACCCCTAAGGGTATGCTCGAGATTGCTTATGTTTTAGCTTATAAATAAGTACTTATAAGCTGTTTCATGAATTATCACTCCAGAGAAAACATTTACACAATCATACATAAAAAAATAAAAATAAATAAAAACAATTTATTACGAGTAGAAAATTTACTTTTAAAAAGGGGTTCAGGTCTTAGTTTCGTATCAAATAAGCAATTTACCATAAGCAACTCCCTACCTACTTATCAGAAACTGCTTATTTTACCCCAAAACAAACAGAAAATAAAAATAATAAGCAATCCCAAACACCCCCTAAATCAAAAATTCAAAACTTTTCACATAAATCCAACCCATATCACAGATCACTCCAAGATTCACCAAAAACATAACCTTTACCACATACCCACTACAAGTAACCTTCTAAACAACAATTAAAACCATAAAAAAACAAAACTTTAACACAAACCCATATAAAAAAACACAAAATTTTTATAAAAAAAAAAAACATCCACCTGGAAGATCCCAAGGTTCAACTTTATAAACTTCAACATCAGAAATAGCATCATATCTGAAAGGCTTCCCACAAATCTTACGCCTTAAATAATATATCACAAGCTCTTCATCTGTAGGATGAAATCTAAACCCAGGTGCTAATGATTGAGACTGGGACTGTGTTTGTGTTGCTTGATTTGAATCGATTACAATTGCCATAAATTTGGATTAGGGTTTGATGTGAATGAAAGTGAAAAAAGATGGCTTCTCTCAAATCTATTTATTTGAGTTGGTCCATATTGACGTGAAGACTTTTTTTATTTTTATATTTAGGAAGTTAAGTTAAGTTAAGGAGGTCCTTCCTAGAAGGAGTAAGTTTAAAGTTTGAACAACCTATTTTTTGTATTTTTGTTGATCTTATTAAGATTTGGTTAATCTAAGTTTTAAATATGACTATAACACAGTAGTGTGCGGCGTTGTTTGTTTGTTAAGAGACTTTGAATCTGTGGCGAATAATTTTAAATCTGAATCAAATAATGCTTTTTTGTTTGTTTAAACGTCTAAATGATTAGAATACAAAAGAAAAACTAGTTTATATATCATTAGGAGATAGTAAGATCTTTTTCAAAGTCTTGTCGGGTAAGATGTTTGAAACTCTTTACGCATTTAAAAGAGAGAAAAAAACAAACACCCATAATTATCAAAAGCTTTTAATAGTTCGGATTTATAGGCTATTAACAAGTTGAAAACTAGTAAGTTATCATCCATTTAATTGTCAAAAGCTCTCTGTAGTTGATAAAAAGATCTACTCGAGTAAACAAGCTGAGAAGTTATCATCCATTTACAAATTATTGGTATATTTGGCGAAATTGGCTGGAGTTGGGGCTGAAGCAGAAGCTAAGGCTGGAGCTGAAGCTTATATTATAAGTTGAAAGTTGTAGCTTATATATTTATGAAGATGTTTAACGAATTATTTGAAGTTGAAGCTTATTAATGTAAAACCGCATAAAAATACGTCTAATTACATTCAGATATATTTTCAGCTTCTGCGCAATAATCCATTATATTTAAAGGATATTTAATTGGCTAACTGTAAGCTTTCATGAGTTCCTGACAATTGGTTTGGGCTTATGAAAACTTATGGTTTATAAATCTTTCATAAGCAAGTATAACAAACAAAACTTATTTTATAAACTAACTTATTTTAAAAGCTCAAGCCTCTATAAGCTTTTATAAACTCCACTGCAAACACAACCTATGGGCGCGTTTAGTAATGGAAAAAATTTCCTAGTTTTCATTTTTCAGTTTTCTGGAGAATGGGGGAGCTATTCTTTCTCTAGAGAACACTTGAAAACGTGTTTAGATGGAGTTTTTCTAAAATGGAAAACCTATGGAGAACTCATAAAGGGAGTTTTTCAAAATTTAGTTATAAACTTGGAAAACAGCTTTTCAATTTTTCCAAGAAAACTTTTGGAAAAAACTCAATTTGAACACGTTTTCTATTTTCTTAGGTTTTTTTGAAAATTTTTTCTGGAAAACCTCCTTACTAAATGCACCCTATGTATCTCATTTAAAAAGTAGTTCGATTAAAAGAATGTTTGAATTTGAAACTAAAACGAGTACTCCGTATTTCATATAGAAGATTCTAGAAAAAGAAAATATATACCAATAGGCCCTTTTTAACTTGGACACGGCAAGTATTTGAGGTTTTGACCACTATGCCCTTATGATATACGTAAATTACAACATAATGATAAAAAATTAATTATGAGCAAGGAAAATATGCGACTGCCAATATGGCAACGGTGCGCAGTTCCTAACTTCATATGTTTCGGTGTACACGTCTCTCTTTGTGTTGGGACATCAATGTAGCTTAACTTTTTTTTATTTGGTTGAAAAAATGACTAAATTTATAATGAAAATGATCTAAATTGAGTAATAGGTGAAGACAAGTTGTTGGGAAACTTTTTTTTTAAGCTTATTTTATAACTTTTCAGCTTATATATATATGTGAATTTACAATTCAGGGAATTTAGAGGCTGTTTGTTATGGCTAATATAGCCGGCTTATAACATATTTATGAGCTTTTGTTTCATAAACTTATTTTCTGCAGCTTATTTTAAAAAAATCGCCTTATATAAGCTTTTCATAACATATAACATAAGAAACATATATAAGCCGAAAAGATTCAAAATAGGGGACAAAAAGTGAGCTTACGAAACATAAACCCAATATCAAATAAGCCATAAGCCGGCTATATAAGCCGAAACAAACATCCCTTTAATATTATAACAACAATACTTAATTTTTTCAAAACAAAATGCGATGTAGAATTTATTTTACTATACATACCATTTTTTTTAAATGCTGCTCGTATATTTTTCTTTTACCAAAACACAAATTGTTGAAAAATTCAGTTATATTATTAATCCACTAAAAAAGTGTAGTAGATTGATTATGAAAGGTTTTAAAGAAATAGTTGTTGGGTTCAGTCATAACTTCTCACAAAAAACCCGTTGAACATGTATTATTAATTGAAACTAAGTATTTAAAAAAAAAGTCGGTCGGCATAAAAAAAATACGCTAAATTAGGATTTTCCGTAGATTCAAGCTTTAAAAAACACAATCTATCAACATTCACACAATGTATACAATAACAACAACAACATATCGAATCTCGTCAAGGACAGAGTATGGGTCACACGATGTACAATACAACATATCACATGGTTTATTAAAAACGAAACCCACCATTTTAAATTCTAAAAAATGTGGAATTAATTTGATTATAGATCATTTCTTTAGAAATAAGTTTGGCTACCATCTCATAAGACTTTTGGGATTAAATCATATGCTTCAAAGTGTTTGCAAGATAAAACGTAAGTATTTTCAAAAAAAATCCATAATACTTAATGTAATTTAGAACTTTTTAAACAATGATACACGTTATATTTTTCACAGTTTAAATTCTGATTTAAATGAATCAAAAAATTTATAAAGATTACTGCGAAATAATCTAAGCTTAGTTGAGTGACAAAGTACGCTAGTGTTGGTGGGTTTCAAAATTGGGTATAGATAATCAATGTTTACTCAATATCACTTAGAATCATGTAATCACTTTTCAAAAGAAATTATTTGATCTTAATGTATAGGCTACAAGAATATCTCCTTGGGATAAGATCAATTGTTTTGTTCTTGTTTTATTTGGTTACACGAATATCTCATTGGGATAGGACCAACTGTTTTATTTTTGTTTTAGGCACAAAGCAAGAACCTTTTTCGCTTTTAAGTGTTTAGGTTTTCTGTGTATTTTTCATGCAAGTATGTGGTCCAATTTATAGGAAAACTCAAAGCCCAATAATGAAATTATGATAATTAATCGGCCCATTAATTACGTCATATTGTTCATCTATTACAGGAAACTAACTTAAAGACTCGTGGAATAATGTTTTATTTTATTTTTTTTTATTATTTTTTTTTAGAAATATGAAAATGAGATAATAAGAAAACAATAAACGTAAACATGTTTCAATTAATATATGAAAGAAATAATGAGATAATACGTGAATTATTCGATAATTAATTGAGTTTGTAACAATTAAAATAATAAACGTCCATGCGTTGTCATCTCCAAATTTGATGGTTATGAGTAGCAAATGACGTTTGTGAGTGCTAATCAATTTAATAGCCAATATCCATTTCGTGAACACCTAATAGTCCATATAAAATGTAAGTAAAAGTAGGTTGTCATTCATGATATATTACAAAGTATAATTTAAAATATGATAAAAAAAAACATGTGATATATATATTGTACATACCTTTTAACCTTGATCATAAACCTTGAAGTACTTTTTTGTAGACGATATTTGTAGTAGCTTATAGACCCGTAGAATCACAGGGATTTTAAAGAAATTATGCATTAAGAAGTTAAGTGTGTGAATAAAGTAAGAAACAACAATGAACGTAAATAGGTTTAATTATTTTTGAAAGGAATAATAAGTCAGTGATTCTATAAATAATTGTGTTTGTAATTATTAATATAATAAACATGTATGCATTATCGTCATTGAAGAGTAAATGTATGTAGTAAACGTTCCGACAACATTATTTTGCATCACATATGTTTTATCCCAGCCTTTTAGTTTTAAGGAAAAATTCCGAAAATACATCAAAAATTGAATTTGTGTCCACGATGTAGTCAAGAATACTGCAAATTTCAATTTTGGTCATGTACGACCGTACTACTGCACGACCCAATTAAAAAGTTGACAATTGGCATGACAAAAAGTACCATTCTAATCATTTGGTGACACACTTGTCACATTTTGAATGGGTCGCACAGTCGCACAGCCGCCGGTTGAGCAAGGCAAATGTGCGACCCCATTCAAAATGTGACAATTGTGTCACCAAATGATTAGAATGATACCTTTTGTCATGCCACATGTCCAATTATGAATGGAGTCTCGCAGTAGCACGGTCGCACATAAATAAAATTGGAATTTGCAAAACTCCTGACTCGATTGTGGACACAAATTCAATGTTTGGCATAGTTTTAGAATTTTCCATGGTTTTAATCCTAAAGACCAAAATACATACAAGTGGATTTACATAATCTACACTTTCAGCGCAAGTTTAAAAAATTATTACAATTTGTCAATGGTTTCTTAACTAATACATACTCGATAAAGAAGTCACTACAAAAAACTAGTTAAATTGTTCATATTTTAAAGGTCAAATGTCCACACTTAAAAATGCGTAAAATTATGGAGTCCACACTTGCTTGTGGTAATAATTAGTGTGACAATTTTTTCTACACATATAAGTGTGTAAATATTATCCAAATGTCAATAATTAAAAGTGTGGAAACATTATTTGAATGTCCACACCTAAAAGTGCGGAAAAATTGCAAAAGATGTCTAGTGTAACTTTATTGTAATTATACACAATTATATACATGGATTATTTTTTAAGTATTTGTGACACCTAGCAAAATCTTGATCCATAAAAAAATAAATAAATAAAAAATACGATTGACTATACTGTGGAGAAATAAGTGCGGAGAATTTAAAATTTTTTATTTTTGTAATGAGTGTATATGGGGATATGCGATAATATTAATGTAACAAATGCATACATGTTATACAACATCATATCTATGTTTTCGGATACTTACTTTTTTTATTGTCATACCTCACCCGACACTATTGTTGTTTCCATTGTTTTTTATTTTTATTTTTTATTTTTTAACTATCTTATGAATATGAGTCGAGTTATTTAAAAAATCAAACATTCCTCACGACTCATCCCTACCATCCATCTAAAAAGAAATCAATGAGATTAAAAGCATTTAATATTTCATATATTTTTTATAATTTAAATATCACTTAAACCGTTAATCGTTAAACGAAAATAATTACACCATCACGACGAACATTTAATTATCTTTCTATAGACGGGCACTTTGATATACTTGCGACAAAAAAAAAANCGAGATTGATGAGGAGTTGGTTAATGATGCTCGAACATGTACTTGTTTTGAGTGCCTATTTATTTTCTGTCGGTCTATATGGATTGATTACAAGTAGAAATATGGTTAGGGCTCTTATGTGTCTTGAACTTATATTAAATGCGGTTAATCTCAATTTTGTAACATTTTCTGATTTTTTTGATAGTCGTCAATTAAAAGGAGCAATTTTTTCTATTTTTGTTATAGCTATTGCAGCTGCTGAAGCCGCTATTGGACTCGCTATTGTTTCATCAATTTATCGTAACAGAAAATCAACTCGTATAAATCAATCTAATTTGTTGAATAAGTAATATTATCCTATTAAAATAAAATTAGAATTTTCATAAATCAATTAAAATTAGCATGTGTGCCACGTAAGGTATGATCATGTTATCACAAAGATAAGAAATCAAAGTAGTTTGGCACTGTCAATCCAGAAAAAACCGGGTAACTCATCGATTCATCTAGTATTAGTATTTAAATATATAATTCATTTATCAAGTTACTAGATTGAAACTTTATCACGTTCAAAAATATCGATCCAATGTCGCATTCAGTAAAGATTTATGATACATGTATTGGGTGTACTCAATGTGTCCGAGCCTGTCCTACGGATGTATTAGAAATGATACCTTGGGACGGATGTAAAGCCAAACACGTTGCCACGAAAAAATCATATGTGATATATCATATGTGATATTACATATCACACGTGATATTAGTGTAATATCACGTGTGATATGTAATATCACGTGTGATATGTAATATCACGTGTGATATGTAATATCACATGTGATATTAGTGTCATATCACATGTGACATGTAATATCACATTGATATGCAATATCATATGTGATTTTTTCGGCCACGAAAAAAAACGTGAAAAAAACGAAAAAAAATTTTGTCGAAAATATATCAAAGTGCCTATCTATAGAAAGATAATTAAATGCTCGTCGTAACGGTATATTTTTTTTCGTTTAACGATTAACGGTTTGAAAAATATCAATATTTGATAAAAAGGATGAAAGTGGGTTTTTTAAATTGTTGAGATTAATCTCATCCATTAGACCAAATAAAGATGGAGGGTAGATGGATGATATGATCTTATATCTATGAATATTTGACTTTTTTTTTTTTTTTTTTTTCGCTCAATAGCACAGAGTTTTCAAAATCTACATGACAACCCTGTCAATAAATTACTAGCTTTTAAATAAAGTTAAATTGCGGGGTCTACGTTACGCACATCTTTATATCAATTTTTCGAATTAGGTTCAAAATAAATAAATGTGATTTTTATTTTGTTTCTTA
>LBNU01009577.1:46532-66647 GCA_014162995.1 Artemisia annua
CATATTTTCTTTTTGTTTGCCCCAACAATTTGACTTTAACTAGAATCTTCTCTCGTAGTATAAAATGAACGTGTTGACTCTATTGTCACTATATTTAGGTCCATCCACAATCATAAAATATGTCACCAAATAAAAATAGTAAGTAATTATTTCTTTTCACAAAGACTATTGATGTCCTAATTAATTACTTAACAAAAGTGAAAAAAAAGAAGAAAAAAAAAAGCCATGATTCTTAAACTACCAACATCATATTTGCATACATACTCTCATAAACCAATGGATGTTGTAACATATTAAGGTGAGTGATGTGCAAAGTAATATTGTGACGTATAAATCGTTTTTCATAAGCAAACAATTTTTTTTAACGGCGGCTTATATTAAACTAGCAAACGCTAGACAAGAAAACAATTACAAAAGAGAGTTATTGTCAATAGGATTTCCTAACCAACCTATCCAAGCTAATCGAAATTTTGGATTTCTAGATGAAATCCACAAAAACGATTGATTTACAATAAAGTCCCAAATAATCGCCTTCTTGGATTTGGACACCGAAAAGATCAAGTCATTACGAAATTTCCATATTGACCACAACATTGAAGCAACAATGCCTTCAAGAATGAGCCTAGCTTTCTTCGTAACTTGACAAGCATCTAACCAAGACATCCACTCCGACAAGCAAACATTACTAGAGTTCTTTTAATATTCATCGACCATTTTTACGAATGGTTTACTCTTAATTAACTAATTAATAAAGAAAGAGCTTATTTCAGTTACATTCATCTTCCAAAAATAATTCGATCTTAAACCATGTCCTTCAAACTTCAACTTCTAAGAGCATCCACTATGGTGGTTTATAAATAGGTTTATAAAATGATGAAGAGGTTAATAATTTTTTAACCATAGTGGAAACCTATTTCATGCTTACTTGGCATGAAAAGGTCTAATATCTTGAACCTCTTCACAATTTAATGCATTTGAAGTATGTATGATGTTTTTAAAGCTTTAAGAAGTTTATGTATAGTGGAAATAGGTTTATACAACCAAAAGGTTTAAGAATTAATGACATTAATCAATTATAAACCTTTGTAAAGGTCTATCATAGTGGATGCCCTAATATATTTGTATTGAATTAATTTAAAAATAAAGGCCCAATAATAAGTCAAAGATATTAAATAATATTTTTAGAAGGTGAATAATGATCCTCAAAATATGGAGGATTTTAAGGAATGATCCAAAATTTTATCTGAATTTCGAGCATGGATGGAGATGAGTTTTGATGCTTCATTCTTTAAATATAGAGAAAATGATGGTTTGTATACTATGGTCGGAGATAACTTAGAGCATGGGGTGTCTTACGCCTTAATGGCGCCATTTTGATGTGTCAGCTAATTTGGCATCGTCGTTCAAGCGTTACCGCGCCATACCTCAATGGCACCATTGTGGTGTGTAAATGTGAAAAATGAAATGCTAAGGTAGTGTTGAGATAGCGAAATAACCCAAGCCACCATACCCTGCTCTTAGTGCATCTTAGATGTTAGCATTAAAGCTTTATTTGGTAGACTTAACTTATCAAAAATTTTAAAAAAATTATCTTGCATAATCTCTTAAAATCAAATATTTTTTATTTTTTTTTGGTAAAAGGGTTATCCCCGGTAAAATATTATTACTTCAAAAAAATAGTTAAGTACAACGGATACGGGTGAATCCCATGACTCGGCCCAAAAAAGCAAACCAAACACACCTACAGTGCTTCAGACCTAGACTAGCATAAGAAGAACAAACCATCACCATCTTTCGCTCCATCACCATCTACTTCATGTAACTTATAAAAATAATCTCACTTATTAATCTGTCGCTCCATCACCATCTACAACTACATATCTAGTTTCTAATAAGCTGCCATAAGTATGTTGTACTAAAGAAAGATTATTTTTGACCAAAGTTTATTTTTTAACAAAATAAACTTAAGCCTCCATAATCTATCATAATCTCTCGCGCCAAACATGCAAATGTACTTTTTGCACTAATTTAGTGCCAAAACTACAAAAAGACTTCTCAAATATTAGCATTATCGTTAACACTAATTTAGCGCAATGAATAATAAAACACTAAATATAGAGCAATGCCATTGATATCACTAATACTATTCACTACAATTAAACTTTTATATATTTGTTAAACACTTAAACCTTTGATATTTACATAAAAATAAACGATACAATTACAATGAGCCATATATGATATTGCAACTATTTTTTATATATTGTGTTAACATACAAGTTGAACTATATAAAAATGTTTAGTGCAAATATTTAGTGCTACATTGTAGCACATTTTATTTAGTGCAATAATATCTTATAAAAATTGCTACTTTAACACTATTTTAGTGCAAAAGTTTAGTGTTAACATTTGATATGTTTTATGTGTGTTTGTAGATGTGTTGATGCTTGCTTGTAACTTTGTATGTAAGTCCAACTAGGTGAATGAAGACAATTAAGGTAGGCAGGGTGGGTTATCTTATTTTAACTTTTTTTGTTTTTTTATAAAAGGTTTATTACTGAGTATAAAATATTTACTATAATATTTCAGACGTGTCATTTTTTTTCCCCCTTCTCATGCTTTGTTTTTATAAATGTTTAATGTAAAACATAAAATAAAAGAGAGTATAATTCTGTTAAGAAAAGTGAGTTTCGTGGTCTGTTTGGTGCTTATTACTACGTTTGTTGGATAGCGAGTCGGTGACATGCTGAACGATTATGTGACATTGATACGAAGATGATCGTTCGAGCGACTATTACACCCATTCAAACAAACTTATAAAACTTTATTAGTAATGGTATTGTAGATGCATGATGCACGTCACCTTGGTATCCCAGGTAAGTAATGGTATTCTAGAATGTAGATATAGATATGCCATCATCTTGGTATCGACGAAAATGTCAGAATTTAGTCATTTAAATTGACCAGCTTTATGATTCTTAATATTGGAATGTGGCCTTCCCTCCTATGCAGGTTCTACTTTCTAAATCATCCTAAGGTTCAACAAATTAATGAATAAAGTCAAACAATGAAAATATACACCATACAGCATCAATTTTGGGACGAACTAAAAAAAAGTTTGCTGCATAAACTTTCCAATTATGTCAAACAAAGGTCACCTAAAATTTATATTTTAGAAAAAAACTGACGGTTTAGATGAAAAAAATAACAAGTGAAAAACACATGTCAGATTTAATGTGGGTATGAGGATAAGTAGACACAAAATGTAAGTGATCCGATAATACACTTTATATTTTACATGTATTAGAACTTATAAATTATTTTATCAGAATTCAAACTGTTATTGAAAAAGATATAATTTTTGAAATCACATGTGAGTTATTCAGCATGCCAACTATTTATGAAAGAACTTAGGACAAAAACCCGCTTTGGATCAACTTGATCTGAGCTGTTTTGACTCGTACAAAATTGTACAATGTCTAACCATTTTGACTCATTAGTCAACCTGGGCCGAGTCCATTTTGCCAAACAAACATGGGGTTTGCAGCTTTGCATAGTAACATAAATGCAATCATCAAGACCCAAAGTGAATTACGCTGGTAAAGCGGTAAAGCTTCTTTACACACGCGTAACACAACTGTAAGAAAAAAAAAAAAGGTTAGAGCAAAGATAACAGAAGCTTAGGACTAAAGACACCACCAAGATACTCCTGATCCATAACCAAACTTTATTTAACTTTTTCCCATTAGGTCTAACATTTGTCTAAAAAAGGGTACATGTGCAAAAACAAACCAGACTTCTCTAGCAGCCGATGTTTCCAAAAGCCAAAAAAGACCATGAAATCTAGTTTGCTATGCGTCATGAAACTACCTACTTGCCCCTTTTCAAGTCAACATTCTCCCTGGTCAGCTCGTTTATTTGTGACTGAAGAATGTCGATCATGAAACTACTTACTTGCCCCTTTTCAAGTCAACATTCTCCCTGGTCAGCTCGTTTATTTGTGACTGAAGAATGTCGATCATGAAACTACTTACTTGCCCCTTTTCAAGTCAACATTCTCCCTGGTCAGCTCGTTTATTTGTGACTGAAGAATGTCGATCATTGCCTGGGCCCGCATCAGTTCAATCTTCAAAGACTCTTTTTCCATTGACACAGTTAGGATCTCTTTCTCTAAGTTATTTATAAACTTTAAGTATCCAGGAGGCACAGAGTTTTCAAGACTAGCAGCATCAAATGAGGGTTGACTGGATGATGGTTGACTTTCTTTTGCTTCAAAAGACTGCAACAGAGGGAACTCCACGAGTGCAGACGAGGTTATTGGTTCTTGACTCGTGGTCGAGTCTTCTGAACCGTTTCCATAGGTGTTTGGAACCTCCTGCTTTAACTTTTTATTATGAAATAGAGATTTCGTCTCCAGCCCACAGTCTACAACACCATCTTCAGACCTTTCTCGTTTGCAGAGAAACGGGATGGTTTGATGCTCCATCATAGAATCACTTCTTAAAGCTATAATGTTAGCAGCAGCTTCCTGTTAAAAGTAGTTCGGGATCATGATTATTATCAAATGAGAAGACAATAACACAAGGGTATTCTGGTAATATCCATGTATATAGACACAAATTTGAATTTCTAGGGTATTTTGGTCATTTTACGAGAGTCGGTGAACTTGCTAATCAGTGCCGGGTCAAAAAATGGAATTCTAGCAGGATGTAGCAACACCTACCATTTCCATGTAAAAAGACACCACTTAAAAATTCATCGTATACTAACTCGACTATGCAAAGTACACTTAAACAATCCTACTAATTTAGTATTAGGGGCATAAGATTAAACAAGTGACTCTTAAGAGAGGTGCTGAATCAAATGACTAAAACCTTGATAAGGGCCTTATTTGACTATTTAACTCAAACTTGAGCCTCACGCTTGGCAAATCTATAAGCCTTAAGCTGCCTCGACCTAAGGAACCCCAATGATAATTATAGATACTTTAGCCTTTATTTTAGAAATACAAATAAGAACATGTGTTTCCCATCTGGCATTAAAAGATTTGCAGGACAACCTTTTGCAATATCATACCGGCAGTATTTATAAATTGAAATGAGGAGAAAGCATAAAAACTCGCCCGTCAGCATTATAAATATGGTAACAACTACACGTTCTTATGCACCTACATAAGTTAAACATACAACCAAAAGCATAAAGGACGCGTCAAATCTAATAAATTAAGAATACAAAGGTGTTTAATGTGTTTCAATAGATATATACAAGTCTAAAACAAAATCATAAAAACGTGCTCAAGCATACGACCTATATCAATATACTTATACATGGAAAATCTATATTGGAGTAAAGAATTTGTTGTGTCCCCTCGGCTCTTTTCTCTCAGACTCAAGATTGTAAGTAGACAGTTCATACTTTTATCTTTGGTGTCTAACTTTATAACTAGTTATGTAACTTTAATATTTCAAGAAAAAACAAAAAAATTCCCCTCCCATATGTCCGACCAGGTATTGTTGTGGTTAACTATTCGGAAATATGGCCAATGAAAATGGGTGGGTAAGAACTACATCTAATACTAAAAAAGAAGCATGATTTGCTATGCTTAAACCTTTTATAGTGATACCGCAGAACTCCATACAACCAGATAACCTATAAAACGTTCGTTACTTGATATTCTAAAACAATAAAATATAATTCTGTAGCCTCTGTCATCATTCTAACATTTCATAGTTCACAAACACAAATCCTGCAATTAATGTGCTTAGAACACTCGTTATCTTGCGTGAAGTTTCAATATTGCAAATCAAAATAAAAAGAGTGATTTGAAATCACAATATGATCAATTTTGATTGAATTATTAGAAAATTGAAACTTCAACAAAGATATAACCTTGAAAATTATTACTTGATCCTATGGATTATCCTTTTTAGTTGGATGAAAACAAAAAGCATGGGGAAAGAGGGACTATGGTACCAAAAGATCAAGAATGCTTACGAGCTCCATTAACAAAAACTAAAAGTACATTTTCATATGTGTACGTATGTAAATACGAAGGAGTTGAAACACGCGCTGACGCACATACGTATATATAGAAACAAAACAAAACGTCATATAATGATATCATTTGAGTATAGTATAACGCACAAATGCGTGATGATTAAAAAACAAATCAAGAAGATATCAAGCATACGCATTAATGGTGTTTACTTATTTTTCAGTTTTCCACACAATTTGCAATAAATTCATGTAGAAAGGCGATGAAAGATCTAGGGCAAAACAATAGTATAACGCACGTATGAGCCACATATACAAACAAAAGATAATACATTAATACCTGCACAATGTCATTCGCGTGAGCCTGACTCTCTTCACCAGCGGTCATTTCATCTTCTGCTTCCCCTCCGGGAACCAAAAGGGTTGCGTCATCTGCCCATTCTTCTTCTAGAAAGGGAGCATAACGGTCGCCAGTAGGCGGTCCTAAACCACTCTTCTGAAAAATTCTGCATAGCACAAACGCATCCTTTTCCACGACGCACAAAACAATGAAACAAATTACTTTCAATCCAACTTCCCATACACAAACAATAATCATACTTTCACTAAGTGATTCAAAATCCAAACCTGAGCAACACCATCTCGCACCAACTCCTCATCAGCAAGTCTATACTCATGCATCACCCAATTAGTCCTTTTCCCTTCCGGCGCCCTTCCACCATGAAACACAAGGGTTTTCTTCAACCCAATCGTCTGAGACTTGTGTCGTACCGCCCTATCCTTCCCTGTCGCCTTCCAGTACCCATTCCCAGTCGCACGATTCAACCGAGAACCACTCACATATTTCCTATCAACAGGGCTAAAAAAGTACCATTCTTGGTCCCTCGTCTTCAAACTTGAATAACCTACATTCCATACATCACAAAAACATCAACCCCCAAAAAAAAAACTCTAAAAACCCTAACACAAAAACAATGCAGATGCCTTAGGTTAACACTTAACACAACAAAAATCTATAAAATTATTAAGGGGTGTTTGGGATTGCTTATATACTTTATTTAACCATCACATTAGACCTGAAACCTTTTATAAAGGAATTTGATTGAAATTTTCAATCAAGTACTTAAAAAAAAAAAAAAAAAAAAAAAAAAAAAAAAAAAAAAAAAAAAAAAAAATCCCAACCACCTTTTAATGCAAAATGTAGGTTTAATAAGTAACATAACATAAATCATATAAAAAAAATTATTATATATATATATACCAGCAAGTTCCCAAGGCTCAGATTTATAAACATCAATGTCAGAAACAGCTTGAAACCTAAAAGGCAAACCACAAACTTTACGCCTCAAATAATATCTCACTAGCTCTTCATCCGTCGGATGAAACCTGAACCCCGGCGCTAACGACGTCGCTGCCACCGTCACCGGAGACGGCGACACCACCACCATCTGTTGTTGTTCTTGACTCATTTCTTCACTAAAAACTTTAAAAAAAAAAAATAATATAATAAAATATATATATTTTTTTATAAAAGATGAAGATTAGGCATGGAATGAATGGTTGCTTGGTTTACACGGAACCCAAAAAACATTAAACACAAGTGAAGTGAGTGAGTGAGTGAAGTAAAAAACAGAACAAAGAAACATAAAAACTAAACTAAACTAAAACTATAAAGCAATATATGTTGTTGTGTTTTTTTGTTTTTCCAGAGTTTATATTGTTAAGGGCAGGTTATTAGTGGTTTTTATAGTTGTGTGTTGTGCTTTGAGGGTTGTAAGATAGTGTGAGGTTAATGGTTTTGGGTGTGGTGAAATAGTGATGAAAATGTTATCATATTGTGTGATATTGTGGAAATATTGTATTGTGTATTTTTGTTTTTGGTTGTTGATTACATGTAATATTTGAGATTTTGTTTCTATGTGTGTTATTTGATTCTTTGGAAAAAATTATATGAGATTTTATTTATATATGTATGAGATGAGATTCAAAGGTGTTAAATGTCGTGACGAGGACATGGTCACATGGATGGTGATGCCAAAGCATTTTTCAAAAGAGAGCGAGGTGGGAAAAGGGCCGGGTGTGAAAACGGAAAAAAAAGATAACAAATACGATTAATGGTATTTTCATAATGTCATGAGAAGGACATGAATGGTAATGCAAAAAGATTTCTCAACAGAGAGCGGGGTGTAGAAAGGGTTGTGTATGTAAACGGAAAGAAAGATAACAAATACGATTAATAGTATTTTTATAACTATGTTGATATTCTTATTTTTGATTCCACTAATTTATACATGTCCCAAATAAATTTTCTTCTTGAAAGATAATATGTCATATATAAAATAAAACTAACAAAATGACAAACTTTACAACACTAAACAATGATCTTGACCTCACGATTTGTAAAACTATGAAAATTTTCAAACCTACTATCAATAAGCTATCCGTTAGCAAGAGATTATACACTATCTATTCTCATACTACTACCACATAGCCTTCTGGGCTAGGAGCCATGTATCCACAATTGCCAATAAAAAAAAAACACATAAAACGTCCCCTTATGAGTATGGTATTGATTTGGCGAGAAATTTCACCCTTGAATTAAATCTTATCTTTTGTTCAAAAAGAAAAAATGACTGTAAATCTTATCTTGAGTCTCAAACAAACCTATTAAAGTTCATAAAAGACCCTCTGCTTTTAGATAGATTTCACTTGCTTGTTGCATTTCAACTATGACTAGATTCCCACTACAAAAATAGTAAAGTTAACATTGTACAGTACTCTTTATGAGTCACATGTTTTATAACAACCTTGACTATATTATTTTAATTTATTAGATACTTAGGGGTGCTTGGTTGGGGGTTAAGGGATGGGGAATTGAAAAAGTAATGATTAAAGATACTTGGTTCGAGTTAAGTAATATAATCATTACTTGGTAATGGGTGTGGGTAATGGACCATTATAGAATAAATTGGGAGGTAAGTGATTGATAACTCACTATCACCCATTCTTTTGCATTCCACTTTCCTTTTCTTTTTCCTTTCCCTTTCCCCACTACTAACCAACCATACCTTAATATAATAATAATAATAAAAAAGGCAAGTAGTTCGTCTCTCGTCTTTGAGTGTGGTTAGGCAATTCTTTGTCGTACTTTCTATCTCCCTTGCCCACATTTTAATTTATATATTAATAGTATCAAATAATTTTTTTTTACCAATTTTTATTCTTTTATCCGGTTTTATTTCATATTTTTTGTTAAAATTTATATATATTTTTTTGTGCTTTATGTTTGTAATTTTATAATAAAAACAAAATTATAAAAATTAAAAAAAAGTATTTGAACAACTTTCACGGAGATATGGATATTCTAACCCTCATCTTTGTCTTATTGTCTAGAATGTCAAATATCTTGGGGGTATAAACCTAAATTCTCAACAAATTCACGAACTTGATTATTTACTAACATGTTATTAGCTTAATAGAATCAAGGTGATCATCATCCCAGAGAATGTGATTCAAATATAAATACAAAGGTAAATTTCCAATGTAATACCGTTTATAAAAACCAACAAATAACACTTTTAATGGAACGAAGTAAAATACAATCGGTCCTCACTTACAATATGCAAATAACTGATATAATGTTACTTCATCCGTCCTAATTTATTAGTCAATGTTTTTATTTTGAATTGTCCGAAAATATTTGTTCATCTTAATATTTTAGTCAATAAAAAGAATTTAATTGGTAAAGATAATATTTGATTAGTAAAAAGTGTATTTAATGAAATTTTTAAAACTAGGTATAATTTGAAGGAAAATGTTTGATGGGCCTAATAAAGAGAACTAATCATGGACCTAATGCTTAAAATACTTGTACAGTCATGCACTGTACAAGTATTTTAAGCATTAGGTCCATGATTAGTCCCTTTATAGTGTACTAGTAGTATATTCATACGGAAGTAATTAGTAGTAGCATTTTGGAGTACAAGTAAAGCAAACCTATTCCCCATCGTACAAGAAACCCCTTGATGTTGATACCAATGACCACTCAATCCAATTTTGTAACATTTTAATTTTGTTTTATCCAGCACATGTTCTAATTCTTTCCTTTAGAGACAAAATAAAGTTTTCTAACATTTAAATTTCGTTAGAAGTACTGTATTAATTCATTAAAGGGAGAATAAACTACTTATTGGTAATATGAGATTCTGAATATTTTTTAAGGTGAATGTAACCATCTTTTATGGTAATAGATAGGTAAATTTGGATTGAAAATAAAAGAAACATGTTTATTGTTTTAGTCACACTAAAAACGATTTACATGTATCGTAAGTAATAGTATCATATGAAAACAATAATCGTGTGACATTAACCAAACATAGAAATGAACTCCACTAGATTGATACGTATGACATATAATGAAAAGATGGTGACATTAAAGTAGTTTATTTTCAAAATGTTCATATCCGGAGTAAATTAGCTTGTCGACATTTCATATGTAGAAAATAATTAACTTGTCGACATCCATGTCTAGAAAATAATTAGCTCGTCGACACATCTAAAAAGAAAAAAAACAAAAACGGAAAATGTTGTTGCTAGGCTCAAGCCCAAAAATGTCGTCAATAAACAAATAGCCCAAACAATAAGCATTTTTAGCCCAAACCAAATTCCCATTAATATTCGCTTACCAATATTTAGTGTGGAATCTTAATCATCTATCTATCGAGTCATCGAGATACCCCTCCGTCCCAAAAAGAGTATCACAAACAAAATAACTACTAATATTTTTTGAGGTGAGATCTATGCAAAACAAGTATCACTTAAAAAAACAAATAAGCCAATCTCAACCATCCATTCACCTTTCATCTAATAGCTAAGATCAAATAAAAAAATAACAAAGGGAGGCAAAATTGACATTTTAGTTTATTTAATATAAAAACCCACTTTTCACCTTTTTTTTAAAACAACATATCTTGCAAACGGTAAATCCTTAAGCTACGAAAAATACACCATCGCGACGAGAAAAAAATTATCTATCTATAGATATGCATTGTTATATACTTTCGACGAACTTTTTTTCTTCAAAATTCCGTCCAGAAAAATCCCACGGGATTCGTAAAAAATCCCATGGGATTCGTAAAAAGACGATTTTTTTTTTAAATTTCTGTCCAGAAAAATCCCACGGGATTCGTAAAAATCCCATGGGATTCGTAAAAAGATGATTTTTTTTTTCAAAATTTCTGTCCAGAAAAATCCCACGGGATTCGTAAAAAATCTCATGGGATTCGTAAAAAGACGATTTTTTTTTTTTTTTCAAAATTTCCGTCCAGAAAAATCCCACGGGATTCGTAAAAATCCCATGGGATTCATAAAAAGACGAATTTTTTTATTTCAAAATTTCCGTTCAGAAAAATCCCACAGGATTCGTAAAGAAATCCCACAGGATTCGTAAAAAGATGATTTTTTTTCAAAATTTCTGTCAAGAGAGAATCACATGAGATTCAATATGATGGTACAAAGCTCATTATGCCAAATCAGCTAAAAACATTTACTTGTCTCAAAAAATAAAGATATATAAATAAACACTAACAAAAGTAATATCAAATTATAAATCACAAATACCCCCAATCTTAAACCTATATCATCATGAAATTTAAACCTTTTTCTTCATCAAGAATGACAAAATCAAGAATCTGAAAGAGTAAATATCACAACTTTTGTAAATAGAAATGTATGAAAAATCTATAACGTGTGGGTAGTTAGTTCCCTGAAATGACCTGCTATTTTCCAGACTTCATCTCTTCTTTGTATATAAAACCCATCACTTGAAACAAAAAGAATACAACAACAAATAAGCTACTTGAAAATAAGTTTATAATCTTCATCTTGTTATTTACGTCATAAAGGTACTTTTATGTTGAGATCGAGGCACAAAAAAAAATAAATAAAAATAAAAATAAAAATAAAAAATAAAAATATCCTTAAGAATGACTTGAACTTGTCTTCTTCATTTATGCCTTGAACTTACAATCTACTTCTCCATTTTCATCTCACTACCAACCCACCGCCAGCCAGCCATTTTCATCTCACTAAAATCCACCACCGCCGTCACTTATCTCCGCCGCTCTCCATATCTTCAAGTCTTCATCAACAAACTGCTTGTCCTTGTCAACAATTCCTAGCCGCTTTTTTCTTTTGCGTTGTAAATCTATGCTAATTCATCTCGTATGTCCATTGAATAGCAGTGATTTAGCAGTTTGAGAGATCAATTGGGCGGTTAGGGTTTGAGAGATCAATTGGGGGAAAAATTATTGAGAGAGAGAAAGAGAAGGATTGAAAGAGATGAGTAAATTGATGGTGGGTAAATGAAGATACAGTACATTTACGTAACTGCCCCTCCATGATGAAAAGAAGTTTTAATCTCAGCCGTCGTATGATGTAGACAATGAAAGGCCAGGATCGTGTGGATTGATCTTTAGATAAAAGTTGTTCCGTATGGAACTTTTGTCTTTTACCGATATCTATACTACTATTTAGGAAATCTATATTTAGAATTCTTAAAATGTTTAAGACTAAAAACATTTCTTTAATAGGAAAAATGCATACACACATAATTAAAAGCCTAGAATAAGTGTCTTCAAAAAGTCTAGGTTGTTACAAGTATAAATTTTAATGCTTGTAATCTTTTAAGACTTACAAGAAAAGAAGCATAGTATACACCACTTTAATACACATAATTTTCAGACTTACAAGACAAGAAGCATAATGTACACCACTTTAATACACATATTAAAATAAAATAAAATAAAATAAAACACCACATTAATGCTATTAATGTAGTCAATTAATTAACTGGTCAATAAATACAATTATTAAAACACCTCTTACATAAGAAATACAAATTATCAAGCATATTGTACAACCAAATTAAACACAATTTCTACATTAAATGTCACTAATACAAATAATAAAGCATGTTGAAAACTAGAGAGGGGGTTGAATAGTTCTACGTCTTTTTAATTTGTTATGAAAACCTTGTTTTTAAAATTTTGATTCGATCTTATGTGAAGTCAACTCTTGGACAATATGAACAAATATATCTAAGTAAAAAAATAACTATGTAAGTAAAGTAATGAAATGAAAGATAGAGATGGAAAGATCAAACCACAACACACGGATTTATAGTGGTTCGGTAACGAAGCACCTCTTCGCCCTACTCCACTCCCCGAGTCTCTTACTCGAGAGTTTACTTCACTATGTCAACAAACTCCCTTGTGGCGGAGAAAACCATACACACCTTTGCTTACACCAATTAACGACACAAAGCAAAATGTCGAGTTCTAATCGTAGCTCGAACCAATCTCACGACTTCTTCACGACTTATTCACGACTTGTCACGGCTACTACACACCACTACTACTTCACAACTCTCACCACTTCTACACAACTTCTTTACACCACAACTACTTACTTACACTTCAATCTACTTATTACAAGTACACAACACTTTCACAAATGCTTTATACAACCACAAAACAATATCAACTAGACTACAATACTTCTTCTCTTGTTGTTAAAGGAGTATTCTTCTCTTGCACTTGGATGGTTAAAGCTTGGATCACTTGGAAGCAAAAGCTTAAGATTATATGATCAAAGGATTTAGAAAGATATGTAGCAAGAATTAAAACAGAAAGTTTGGGGTGCAAAATGTGGGGAAAAAGTCCAGTAATGAACCAGTATTTATAGGCAAAGCTGAGCAGCGAGGCCGGTCCTCTTAAATAGTGGCCGGCCCCCTTAAAATTTAAGGGGACCGCCCATATATTTAAGGGGGCCGCCCTTCAGATCCGTTGCTCAGCTTTGTCATTTTTTGGGGAAGGTCTTTCTGGAACATTTTTACCATTTTTGGTTGAAAATTTAAATTCATATATTTATTATGGATTAAACATTTTCCTTTAATTACCAAAAATGATTTTGTAAAAGATATAAAATGTTTGTAGCATTTTATAAAAAATCTTGTGATTAAGTAAATGTTCCTTTGATCATAAAGTGCATTAGACATTTGTTTATTCATACCTTAAGTGATTAGTTTGTTAAAATTAATATTTACGACTAAATACTCGTTTACGTAATAATCTTGCGTTTAATGATTTTACATTTTGTGATTATCAAAACGTAGAGATATCCAAAAATATTAATAACGTTTTTAGGCATTATTTATATCAACAAAACACATTATACATATATTCAAGCCCGAACAGGCAACGGGCCAAATGGGCTTGAGCCCGAACGAGTGCGGGCTAAACGGGCTCGAGCCCGAACGGGTACGAGCCCGAGCGGGCACGGGCTAAACGAAATTCTTGATATCCGTAAATTTATTGTCAAAAGAACATAATACGCGCGGGTACCCTACTAGTTAGTTACCAATATGTGTAACTAATGCAAGTTTTAATTGATAAGATGTTATTTTTACTCTCACACATATCAAAAAAATAAAAAATGAGCAATTAATGCAAGTTTTTTATTACAAGGGTGAAATAGCAAAAATAATCATTATTATTATCTATATATAAAAACTTGACATTTTTTTTAGGACAAACTTAAATAGTAAGGTAAAGACTTTTTGTGAGATTGAAAGAGTAACAGATAATATATTTCCGGGATAACGACAATGAAATGTAAACAACTTGACACAAATTACGTTTCTATGTATCCTACTAAAATTTTGATCTTTATATAACAAAACTCTTAAATTGTGACCTTTGTGTGTATTATGTGTCAATTTAACTCTTCTATTTATCAATAACGGAAGGGTAAAATTGTTAAAAAAAAATTTAAATAATACACATAAATGTCGAAATTAAAAAATGTGAGTTATATAAAGATAAATCGACTCACTAATTCCGTGTGGTTTGGCGTCGGTTTTCAGGATTTAATCTCCTCTTAACGATTGCTGCTCCCCACTGTTCTTGAATCGTTGATTCCTTGTTTAGGGTTTTTTTGAATTCGTACTTTATGCATATATTAGATGCATTTTAGCGAGTTAGGAAAATCCTATGTATTTTTTGTCCTCTGCGGGTCAAATTTGTTGCAAGTACTACTTTGCATCGTTTTCACTTCAAAATTACTTTTGAAACTAATTGGGATGCATCTAAATGAATGGAGATGCATCTAATTCAAGTCGACGCATCTCAAATATGTGGTTATAGTTATTTCTCATCCTTCTCATTATAAGTTTTCTTCTCACTGTATCCTTACCCTAAAATATTTACTATAATATTTCAGATGTCTTTTTTTTTTTTTTTTTTTTTTTTTTTTTTTTTTTTTTTTTTTTTTTTTTTTCTTCTCATGCTTTTTTTTTATAAATGTTTAATGTAAAACATAAAATAAAAGAGAGTATAATTCTGTTAAGAAAAGTGAGTTTTGTGGTCTGTTTGGTGCTTATTACTAAGTTTGTTGGATAGCGAGTCGGGGATATGCTGAACGATTATGTGACATTGATACGAAGATGATCGTTTGAGCAACTATTACACCCATTCAGACAAACTTATAAAACTTAGTGAGTTTATTTTTCTAACTTTACTAGTAATGGTATTGTAGATGCATGATGCACGTCACCTGGGTATCCCAGGTAAGTAATGGTATTCTAGAATGTAGATAGATATGTCATCATCTTGGTATCGCCTAAAATGTCACAATTTAGTCATTTACATTGACCAGCTTTATGATTCTTAATATTGGAATGTGGCCTTCCCCCTTATGCAGGTTCTACTTTCTAAATCATCCTAAGGTTCAACAAATTAATGAATAAAGTCAAACAATGAAAATATACACCATACAGCATCAATTTTGGGACGAACTAAAAAAAAGTTTGCTGCATAAACTTCCCAATTATGTCAAACAAAAGTCACCTAATATTTATATTTTGGAAATAATATTCTTTCCTACTTGATTATTTATCTTCTTACTCACAGGCGGAAAAACTGACGGTTTAGATGAAAAAATAACAAGTGAAAAACACATATCAGATTTAGTGTGGGTATGAGGATAAGTAGACACAAAATGTAAGTGATCCGATAATACTCTTTATATTTTACATGTATTAGAACTTATAAATTATTTTATCAGAATTCAAATTGTTATTGAAAAAGATATAATTTTTGAAATCACATTTGAGTTATTCAGCATGTCAACTATTTATGAAAAGAACTTAGGACAAAAACCCGCTTTGGATCAACTTAATCTGAGCTGTTTTGACTCGTACAAAATTGTACAATGTCTAACCATTTTGACTCATTAGCCATTAGACAACCTGGGCCGAGTCCATTTTGCCAAACAAACATGGGGTTTGCAGCTTTGCATAGTAACATAAATGCAATCATCAAGACCCAAAGTGAATTACGCTGGTAAAGCGGTAAAGCTTCTTTACACATGCGTAACACAACTGTAAGAAAAAGAAAAAAAGGTTAGAGCAAAGATAACAGAAGCTTAGGACTAAAGACACCACCAAGATATCCATAACCAAACTTTATTTAACTTTTTCCCATTAGGTCTAACATTTGTCTAAAAAAGGGTACATGTGCAAAAACAAACCAGACTTCTCTAGCAGCCGATGTTTCCAAAAGCCAAAAAAGACCATGAAATCTAGTTTGCTATGCGACATGAAACTACCTACTTGCCCCTTTTCAAGTCAACATTCTCCCTGGTCAGCTCGTTTAGTTGTGACTGAAGAATGTCGATCATGAAACTACTTACTTGCCCCTTTTCAAGTCAACATTCTCCCTGGTCAGCTCGTTTATTTGTGACTGAAGAATGTCGATCATGAAACTACTTACTTGCCCCTTTTCAAGTCAACATTCTCCCTGGTCAGCTCGTTTATTTGTGACTGAAGAATGTCGATCATGAAACTACTTACTTGCCCCTTTTCAAGTCAACATTCTCCCTGGTCAGCTCGTTTATTTGTGACTGAAGAATGTCGATCATGAAACTACTTACTTGCCCCTTTTCAAGTCAACATTCTCCCTGGTCAGCTCGTTTATTTGTGACTGAAGAATGTCGATCATTGCCTGGGCCCGCATCAGTTCAATCTTCAAAGACTCTTTTTCCATTGACACAGTTAGGATCTCTTTCTCTAAGTTATTTATAAACTTTAAGTATCCAGGAGGCACAGAGTTTTCAAGACTAGCAGCATCAAATGAGGGTTGACTGGATGATGGTTGACTTTCTTTTGCTTCAAAAGACTGCAACAGAGGGAACTCCACGAGTGCAGACGAGGTTATTGGTTCTTGACTCGTGGTCGAGTCTTCTGAACCGTTTCCATAGGTGTTTGGAACCTCCTGCTTTAACTTTTTATTATGAAATAGAGATTTCGTCTCTAGCGAAGGTCCACAGTCTACGACACCATCTTCAGACCTTTCTCGTTTGCAGAGAAACGGGATGGTTTGATGCTCCATCATAGAATCACTTCTTAAAGCTATAATGTTAGCAGCAGCTTCCTGTTAAAAGTAGTTCGGGATCATGATTATTATCAAATGAGAAGACAATAACACAAGGGTATTCTGGTAATATCCATGTATATAGACACAAATTTGAATTTGCTAGGGTATTTTGGTCATTTTACGAGAGTCGGTGAACTTGCTAATCAGTGCCGGGTCAAAAAATGGAATTCTAGCAGGATGTAGCAACACCTACCATTTCCATGTAAAAAGACACCACTTAAAAATTCATCGTATACTAACTCGACTATGCAAAGTACACTTAAACAATCCTACTAATTTAGTATTAGGGGCATAAGATTAAACAAGTGACTCTTAAGAGGTGCTGAATCAAATGACTAAAACCTTGATAAGGGCCTTATTTGACTATTTAACTCAAACTTGAGCCTCACGCTTGGCAAATCTATAAGCCTTAAGCTGCCTCGACCTAAGGAACCCCAATGATAATTATAGATACTTTAGCCTTTATTTTAGAAATACAAATAAGAACATGTGTTTCCTATCTGGCATTAAAAGATTTGCAGGACAACCTTTTGCAATATCATACCGGCAGTATTTATAAATTGAAATGAGGAGAAAGCATAAAAACTCGCCCGTCAGCATTATAAATATGGTAACAACTACACGTTCTTATGCACCTACATAAGTTAAACATACAACCAAAAGCATAAAGGACGCGTCAAATCTAATAAATTAAGAATACAAAGGTGTTTAATGTGTTTCAATAGATATATACAAGTCTAAAACAAAATCATAAAAACGTGCTCAAGCATACGACCTATATCAATATACTTATACATGGAAAATCTATATTGGAGTAAAGAATTTGTTGTGTCCCCTCGGCTCTTTTCTCTCAGACTCAAGATTGTAAGTAGACAGTTCATACTTTTGTCTTTGGTGTCTAACTTTATAACTAGTTATGTAACTTTAATATTTCAAGAAAAAACAAATAAATTCCCCTCCCATATGGTCCGACCAGGTATTGTTGTGGTTAACTATTCGGAAATATGGCCAATGAAAATGGGTGGGTAATACTAAAAAAGAAGCATGATTTGCTATGCTTAAACCTTTTATAGTGATACCGCAGAACTCCATACAACCAGATAACCTATAAAACGTTCGTTACTTGATATCCTAAAACAATAAAATAAAATTCTGTAGCCTCTGTCATCATTCTAACATTTCATAGTTCACAAACACAAATCCTGCAATTAATGTGCTTAGAACACTCGTTATCTTGCGTGAAGTTTCAATATTGCAAATCAAAATAAAAAGAGTGATTTGAAATCACAATATGATCAATTTTGATTGAAGGATTAGAAAATTGAAACTTCAACAAAGATATAACCTTGAAAATTATTACTTGATCCTATGGATTATCCTTTTTAGTTGGATGAAAACAAAAAGCATGGGGAAAGAGGGACTATGGTACCAAAAGATCAAGAATGCTTACGAGCTCCATTAACAAAAACTAAAAGCACGTTTTCATATGTGTACGTATGTAAATAGGAAGGAGTTGAAACACGCGCTGACGCACATACATATATATAGAAACAAAACAAAACGTCATATAATGATATCATTTGAGTATAGTATAACGCACAAATGCGTGATGATTAAAAAACAAATCAAGAAGATATCAAGCATACGCATTAATGGTGTTTGCTTATTTTTCAGTTTTCCACACAATTTGCAATAAATTCATGTAGAAAGGCGATGAAAGATCTAGGGCACAACAATAGTATAACGCACGTATGCATAGATTATCCTGCATATATTTATAGCCACATATACAAACAAAAGATAATACATTAATACCTGCACAATGTCATTCGCGTGAGCCTGACTCTCTTCACCAGCGGTCATGTCATCTTCTGCTTCCCCTCCGGGAACCAAAAGGGTTGCGTCATCTGCCCATTCTTCTTCTAGAAAGGGAGCATAACGGTCGCCAGTAGGCGGTCCTAAACCACTCTTCTGAAAAATTCTGCATAGCACAAACGCATCCTTTTCCACGACGCACAAAACAATGAAACAAATTACTTTCAATCCAACTTCCCATACAAAAACAATAATCATACTTTCACTAAGTGATTCAAAATCCAAACCTGAGCAACACCATCTCGCACCAACTCCTCATCAGCAAGTCTATACTCATGCATCACCCAATTAGTCCTTTTCCCTTCCGGCGCCCTTCCACCATGAAACACAAGGGTTTTCTTCAACCCAATCGTCTGAGACTTGTGTCGTACCGCCCTATCCTTCCCTGTCGCCTTCCAGTACCCATTCCCAGTCGCACGATTCAACCGAGAACCACTCACATATTTCCTATCAACAGGGCTAAAAAAGTACCATTCTTGGTCCCTCGTCTTCAGACTTGAATAACCTAACATTCCATACATCACAAAAACATCAACCCCCAAAAAAAAAACTCTAAAAACCCTAACACAAAAACAATGCAGATGCCTTAGGTTAACACTTAACACAACAAAAATCTATAAAATTATTAAGGGGTGTTTGGGATTGCTCATATACTTTATTTAACCATCACATTAGACCTGAAACCTTTTATAAAGGAATTTGATTGAAATTTTCAATCAAGTACTTAAAAAAAAAAAAAAAAAAAAAAAAAAAA
>LBNU01009577.1:67030-106227 GCA_014162995.1 Artemisia annua
AAAAAAAAATCCCAAACACCCTTTTAATGCAAAATGTAGGTTAATAATTAACATAACATAAATTCATATAAAAAAAAAATTATATATATATATATACCAGCAAGTTCCCAAGGTTCAGATTTATAAACATCAATGTCAGAAACAGCTTGAAACCTAAAAGGCAAACCACAAACTTTACGCCTCAAATAATATCTCACTAGCTCTTCATCCGTCGGATGAAACCTGAACCCCGGCGCTAACGACGTCGCTGCCACCGTCACCGGAGACGGCGACACCACCACCATCTGTTGTTGTTCTTGACTCATTTCTTCACTAAAAACTTTTTTTTAAAAAAAACTAATATAATATAAATTTTTTTATTTTATTTTATAAAAGATGAAGATTAGGCATGGAATGAATGGTTGCTTGGTTTACACGGAACCCAAAAAACATTAAACACAAGTGAAGTGAGTGAGTGAAGTAAAACCAGAACAAAGAAACATAAAACTAAAAAGAGTTATATGTTGTTGTGTTTTTTTCTTTTTCCAGAGTTTATATTGTTAAGGGCAGGTTATTAGTGGTTTAGAAAGTTGTGTGTTGTGCTTTGAGGGTTGTAAGATGGTGTGGGGTTAATGGTTTTGGGTGTGGTGAAATGTTGATGAAAATGTTATCATATTGTGTGATATTGTGGAAATATTGTATTGTGTTTTTTGTTTTTGGTTGTTGATTACATGTAATATTTGTGATTTTGTTTCTATGTGTGTTATTTGATTCTTTGGAAAAAATTATATGATTTTATTTATACATGTATGAGATGAGATTCAAAGGTGTTAAATGTAATGACGAGGACATGGTCACATGGATGGTGATGCCAAAGCATTTTTCAAAAGAGAGCGAGGTGGGAAAAGGGCCGGGTGTGAAAACGGAAAAAAAAGATAACAAATACGATTAATGGTATTTTCATAATGTCATGAGAAGGACATGAATGGTAATGCAAAAAGATTTCTCAACAGAGAGCGGGGTGTAGAAAGGGTTGTGTATGTAAACGGAAAGAAAGATAACAAATACGATTAATAGTATTTTTATAACTATGTTGATATTCTTATTTTTGATTCCACTAATTTATACATGTCCCAAATAACTTTTCTTCTTGAAAGATAGTATGTCATATATAAAATAAAACTAACAAAATGACAAACTTTACAACACTAAACAATGATCTTGACCTCACGATTGGTAAAACTATGAAAATTTTCAAACCTACTATCAATAAGCTATCCGTTAGCAAGAGATTATACACTATCTAGTCTCATACTACTACCACATAGCCTTCTGGGCTAGAAGCCATGTAGCCACAATTGCTATTAAAAAAAAGAAAAAAAACTACATAAAACGTCCCCTTATGAGTATGGTATTGATTTGGCTAGAAATTTCACCCTTGAATTAAATCTTATCTTTTGTTCAAAAAGAAAAAATGACTGTAAATCTTATCTTGAGTCACAAACAAACCTATTAAGTTTCATAAAAGACCCTCTGCTTTTAGATAGATTTCACTTGCTTGTTGCATTTCAACTATGACTAGATTCCCACTACAAAAATAGTAAAGTTAACATTGTACAGTACTCTTTATGAGTCACATGTTTTATAACAACCTTGACTATATTATTTTAATTTATTAGATATTTAGGCCTTTAGGGGCTAATTGGTTACGCTGTGTTCTTGAGTTGATTTTTGGGGAGAAAGGAAATGATTAAGGGAGGAAGTTAGTCAAACATGTGTTCTTGAGTTTTTTTAGGAAGGAAATAGGGGAGAAAAGAAGTGATTTAGGAAGGAAAGTGTTTGTGTTTTTGGGGAGGAAGATGATCCGCCCACTTTTGGGAGGAAGAGGGAAGAAGAGAAGTGATTGAGGATCACTTCTTCTCTTTTAATGAAAAAGTCGAGAACACACCGTTAGGGTTGGGATGGGGAATTTGAAAAGTAATGATTAAAGATGCTTGGTTCGAGCTAAGTAATACTAATATAATCATTACTTGATATTAGGTAATGAATCATTATAATGTAAATTGGGAGATAAAGGATTGATAACCCACTATAACCCATTCTTTTGCATTCCTTTTTTCTTTCTTTTTTCCTTTCCCTTTCCCCACTACTAACCAATCACACCCTTAATAAATATAATAATAATAAAAAAAAGGCAAGTAGTTCGTCTCTCGAGTGTGGTTATGCAATTCTTTGGCTTACTTTCTATCTCCCTTGCCCACATTTTAATTTATATATTAATAGTAGAAAATATTTTTTTTTTATCAATTTTTACTCTTTTATCCAGTTTTATTTCATATTTTTATGTTAAAATTTATATTTTTTTTTGCTTTATGTTTGTAATTTTATAATAAAAACAAAATTATAAAAACTAAAGAAAGTATTTGAACAACTTTTGCGGAGATATGGATATTCTAACCCTCATCTTTGTCTTATTGTCTAGAATGTCAAATATCTTGGGAGTATAAACCTAAATTCTCAACAAATTCACAAACTTGATTATTTACTAACATGTTATTAGCTTAATAGAATCAAGGTGATCATCATTCCAGAGAATGTGATTCAAATATAGATACAAAGGTAAATTTCCAATGTAATACCATTTATAAAAACCAACAAATAACACTTTTAATGGAACGAAGTAAAATACAATCGGTCCTCACTTAGAATATGCAAATAACTGATATAATGTTACTTCATCCGTCCTAATTTATTAGTCAATGTTTCTATTTTGAATTGTCCGAAAATGTTTGTCCATCTTAATAATTTAGTCAATAAAAAGAATTTAATTGGTAAAGATAATATTTGATTAGTAAAAAGTGTATTTAATGAAATTTTTTAAAACCAGGTATAATTTGAAAGTGTACTAGTAGTATTTTCATACGGAAGTAATTAGTAGTAGCATTTTGGAGTACAAGTAAAGCAAACCTATTCCCCATCGTACAAGAAACCCCTTGATGTTGATACCAATGACCACTCAATCCAATTTTGTAACATTTTAATTTTGTTTTATCCAGCACATGTTCTAATTCTTTCCTTTAGAGACAAAATAAAGTTTTCTAACATTTAAATTTCGTTAGAAGTACTGTATTAATTCATTAAAGGGAGAATAAACTACTTATTGGTAATATGAGATTCTGAATATTTTTTAAGGTGAATGTAACCATCTTTTATGGTAATAGATAGGTAAATTTGGATTGAAAATAAAAGAAACATGTTTATTGTTTTAGTCACACTAAACACGATTTACATGTATCGTAAGTAATAGTATCATATGAAAACAATAATCGTGTGACATTAACCAAACATAGAAATGAACTCCACTAGATTGATACGTATGACATATAATGAAAAGATGGTGACATTAAAGTAGTTTATTTTCAAAATGTTCATATCCGGAGTAAATTAGCTTGTCGACATTTCATATGTAGAAAATAATTAACTTGTCGACATCCATGTCTAGAAAATAATTAGCTCGTCGACACATCTAAAAAGAAAAAAAAAACAAAAACGGAAAATGTTGTTGCTAGGCTCAAGCCCAAAAATGTCGTCAATAAACAAATAGCCCATACAATAAGCATTTTTAGCCCAAACCAAATTCCCATTAATATTCGCTTACCAATATTTAGGGGCCGTTTGGTTGGGGGGTGTCGGATTTGGATTCGGGTATGACACACAATAAATGATGTTTGGTTAATCAAGTAATCCTTTCAAACCCGTGGGACCCACCACTTTTTCATTCCACACTAATAAGGTTGGTTTTATACAAAACCCGTGGGACCTACTATAAATCTCTCACAACATTTTCTTCTTTTTATTAAAATATTATATTTAAATGCCATTTAATTATTATATCAAATAAAATATATTTTCTCTCTCTTAATTTTCTCTCTCATACTTTTTCCCCAAACCATTCCCAAATCTTTCAAACCTTTCCCAAATCCAAATCCAATTCCAATCTCACTTGCGAACCAAACACACCCTTAGTTTGGAATCTAATCATCTATCTATCGAGATACCCCTCCGTCCCAAAAAGAGTATCACAAACAAAATAACTACTAATATTTACCGATATCTATACTACTATTTAGGGCCCGTTTGGTTCCCATGATTTAACATTGTTGGAGTTGCTTTGCTAAAAAAAAGCATGTTTGGTTGAATTCTTAAAGAAAAAAAGTTACCATAACTCCCTCTGACACCAGCCCCATGAAATTGGTGGGTTTTGCTAGGTTTAGATAATTTGGTGGGTCCAGGACTTAATATCAACCACTCATAACACTTTTATTTATAAATTATATTTATTTATAATATATATAATATATTATTTTATTATATTTTTCTCTCTCGTCATTTAATTTATAACCCCAAATCAAAATCAAAATCTTTAACTTTATATCAAAATCCTAATCCTAATCATAAACCCACCTATAAACCAAACGGGCCCTTAGTACATCTATATTTAGAATTCTTAAAATGTTTAAGACTAAAAACATTTCTTTAATAAGAAAGATGCATACACACATAATTAAAAGCCTAGAATAAGTGTCTTCAAAAAGTCTGGGTTGTTACAAGTATAAATTTTAATGCTTGTAATCTTTTAAGACTTACAAGAAAAGAATCATAGTGTACACCACTTTAATACACATAATTTTCAGACTTACAAGACAAGAAGCATAGTGTACACCACTTTAATACACATATTAAAATAAAATAAAATAAAATAAAACACCACATTAATGCTATTAATGTAGTCAATTAATTAACTGATCAATAAATACAATTATTAAAACACTTCTTACATAAGAAATACAAATTATCAAGCATATTGTACAACCAAATTAAACACAACTTCTACATTAAATGTCACTAATACAAATAATAAAACATGTTGAAAACTAGAGAGGGGGTTGAATAGTTTTACGTCTTTTTAATTTGTTATGAAAACCTTGTTTTTAAAATTTTGATTCGATCTTATGTGAAGTCAACTCTTGGACAATATGAACAAATATATCTAAGTAAAAAAATAACTATGTAAATAAAGTAATGAAATGAAAGATAGAGATGGAAAGATCAAACCACAACACACGAATTTATAGTGGTTCGGTAACGAAGCACCTCTTTGCCCTACTCCACTCCTCAAGTCTCTTACTCGAGAGTTCACTTCACTATGTCAACAAACTCCCTTATGGCGGAGAAAACCGTACACACCTTTGCTTACACCAATTAACGACACAAAGCAAAATGTCGAGTTCTAATCGTAGCTAGAACCAATCTCACGACTTCTTCACGACTTCTCACGGCTACTACACACCATTACTACTTCACAACTTTCACCACTTCTACACTACTTCTTTACACCACAACTACTTACTTACACTTCAATCTACTTATTATAAGTACACAACACTTTCACAAATACTTTATACAACCACAAAACAATATCAACTAGACTACAATACTTCTTCTCTTGTTGTTAAAGGAGTATTCTTCTCTTACACTTGGATAGTTAAAGCTTGGATCACTTGAAAGCAAAAGCTTAAGATTATATGATCAAAGGATTTAGAAAGATATGTAGCAAGAATTAAAACAGAAAGTTTGGGGTGCAAAATGTGGGGAAAAAGTCCATGAATGAACCAGTATTTATAGGCAAAGCTGAGCAGCTGAGGAGCAGGGCCGGTCCCCTTAAATAGTGGCCGGCCCCCTTAAAATTTAAGGGGACCACCCATATATTTAAGGGGGCCGCCCTTCAGATCCGTTGCTCAGCTTTGTCATTTTCTGGGGAAGGTATTTTTGGAACATTTTTACCATTTTTAGTTGAAAATTTAAATTCATATATTTATTATGGATTAAACATTTTCCTTTAATTACCAAAAATGATTTTGTAAAAGATATAAAATGTTTGTAGCATTTTATAAAAAATCTTGTGATTAAGTAAATGTTCCTTTGATCATAAAGTGCATTAGACATTTGTTTATTCATACCTTAAGTGATTAGTTTGTTAAAATTAATATTTATGACTAAATACTCGTTTACGTAATAATCTTGCGTTTAATGATTTTACATTTTGTGATTATCAAAACGTAGAGATATCAAAAAATATTAATAACGTTTTTAGGCATTATTTATATCAACAAAACACATTATACATATATTCAAGCCCGAACAGGCAACGGGCCAAATGGGCTTGAGCCCGAACGAGTGCGGGCCAAACGGGCTTGAGCCCGAACGGGTACGAGCCCGAACGGGCACGGGCTAAACGAAATTCTTGATATCCGTAAATTTATTGTCAAAAGAACATAATACGCGCGGGTACCCTACCAGTTAGTTACCAATATGTGTAACTAATGCAAGTTTTAATTGATAAGATGTTATTTTTACTCTCACACATATCAAAAAAATTAAAAATGAGCAATTAATGCAAGTTTTTATTACAAGGGTGAAATAGCAAAAATAATCATTATTATTATCTATATATAAAAACTTGACATTTTTTAAGGACAAACTTAAATAGTAAGGTAAAGACTTTTTGTGAGATTGAAAGAGTAACAGATAATATATTTTCGGGATAACGACAATGAAATGTAAATAACTTGACACAAATTATGTTTCTATGTATCCTACTAAAATTTTGATCTTTATATAACAATACTCTTAAATTGTGACCTTTGTGTGTATTATGTGTCAATTTAACTCTTCTATTTATCAATAACGGAAGGGTAAAATTGTTATTATTTTTTTTTAAAATAATACACATAAATGTTGAAATTCAAAAATGTGAGTTATATAAAGATAAAAAAATAGTATTCTAAATCGCAAATCGTAACAAGTTAGTTATATATATTTTGTGTTTTGCTAACAACAACCCTATTAGTTGTGGTTAACCATTCCTTAATTAAAAAATCAACAATCAGTGAACACTAAACATATCATGTTTAACATCACATACCATGTTTAAAACAAATAAATGTGTATAATCATGAAATATATTAGTTTATTTAGTGCTAATTTGTTAATTAAGTAATGCTTAATCACTACCCATGAGAGATTGTTGTTAGCAATTTTATTTTATTTTATTTTTTTTTTTATTTTTTTTTTACCTATTTACCCCTATATTTTCTACCAAAGTGAAATGAGCCTTGACATAAAGGTTTAACTAAGTAGTTTCAACGGGAAAAAATTAAACATAAGGATACAATACAAGTATCAAAGACAAAATCGTGTAGCTGTTACTTTGTTTTCTCCAAATTCAAAGCTGTTTTTCATGTTACACTATGAAATCCTCACCATATTTTCCCGTATTTGTCCATATTATATCACAAGCACTCAAATATATAATAGTTTCTTATACGTCTATGTTAGTTCAAAAATCACTCATAGGTTTCATATTGTATGGCTCTAGTACGTGATCGTTCGAGGCTAGTCTTTACCATTACTTTGTTAACGTTGCTACTCGTGTTGGTTAATGCTGATGACATTTTTCTCGAGTGGCAAGTAAATATTGACACTACAATTAAACCGGCTCTAGTTGATCAACCGGTATGATGCATTTTTGATCATTTCGTATCTTGTTTCTCTATTAGTAACTTTTAAGACGATGATTCGTTTATATTCTTACTACAGGTCATAACCATCAATGGGATGTTTCCTGGACCTCTTATAAACGCGACCACCAATGACATTATACATGTTAATGTCTTCAATAACATGGATGAACCTCTTCTGATTACCTGGTATAGGCTTTCTGGATCACTCAAATACACACCGTAAATTTTTGTTTAGGCAACTGCCTGTTTTAAGAGTTTAAATGATTTCGAACAAGTATACTCACGGTGACTGATGAGTTATAACATTTACTTAGACAGTGTTTGAAATTGACTTAATTGTCTTAATATAAAGAAAACCACATCCAGAAAGTCATATAAAAGTTGTTTGTTCCTAACTTAATATAGAAAGATGTTTGAAAATAAAAAATGATAAGCTAGAGCGTCTATACATTTCATCTCTTATTTAAACACGTCTTAATATAAAAATTAAACAAACAAGCCCTTAATCTATTTTGGATATATGGGCCCATCAAAACATTTTGAGGCAGCCCATCTAATGTGATCAAATTTTCAGGAATGGCATACAACAAAGGCAGAACTCATGGCAAGATGGAGTATCTGGTACAAACTGCCCGATCCAGCCCGGTTTAAACTGGACTTACGTGTTCATGTTAAAAGACCAAATTGGTACATTTTCTTACTTCCCCTCCATCAACTTTCAAAAGGCTGGTGGAGCTTTTGGCCCGATCCGAGTCAATAATCGGGTCGTGATCCCGACTCCATTTCTTAAACCATATGGCCAGTTTGATCTTCTTATTGGAGATTGGTATGAAGAGAGTTTTAAGGTAAGAAAAAGCACATCAACTTTCGCTACCCTTAGTAGTATCATAATAGATATGAGCTAAACTTTATTAGAATCAGGTAATAGGTTTAGTTTCAAATACTTTAAATTTCGGATAGTTTACAAATGATACGAGCTAGAATTCAGACGTTGTTTATGATATATGTTTTCGCATCATGTTAGTTAAGATTTCTTGTTTTTGTTTTGGGCAGGATGTTCGTTCATCTTTGAACAAGTCTGATCTTGACATACATACAAAGTCAATGCTCATGAATGGACGTAGTCGTTTCCCTCAAACAAATCAAACGTTTGTTGTTGAAGAAGGTAATTACCCGAAAAAGTTTTTATATGCTTAACCGAATTAAGGTATAGGACATATTGAATACTATTAGCATAAGTCTCCGAAGATGCAACCTTAAATGAGCAATGTTTGATTGAATTTTTGTGATTATGCAGGAGAAACATATCTAATAAGAATATCAAATGTTGGAACTGAACGGAGTATCAATTTTAGGATTCAAAATCATCCAATGCTACTAGTTGAGACAGAGGGGTCATACACGAGCCAAATAATGTTAGATTCGCTTGACGTACATGTGGGTCAATCTTACTCGGTTTTAGTAACAGCAAACCAACCTGAGGCTGATTATTACATGGTAGCAAGCCCAAAAATGGTTAACGCGCCTGAATCTAGCAACCTTGTTGGTGTTGGGGTGTTACATTACGACGACTCTACTACACCTGTCCAAGGTCCATTACCAGCTGGGCCTGATCCATTTGACCTTAACTTTTCGATTAATCAAGCTAAATCAATCAGGTAACTAATTATAAGATGTTTAGTCGTTTAACTCACAAACTATAACATATTACAAACTGATCCAAATAGTATTGTACACTAGGTGGAATTTGACTGCGGGGGCAGCAAGGCCAAACCCACAAGGAACATTTAACGTGTCGAATGTCACATTATCCCAAACATTTATTCTCCAAGGGTCATTGGCTGAAATCAATCGTTCAGCTCGTCACACTATAAACAATGTGTCATATTCCATTCCCAATACCGCTTTGAAACTAGCTGATTACTCTAACAACGGCACAGGTACTTACCAACTTGATGCCTACCCCTCTAATTCATCTAACCCCATTGCTATTGATGGTACTTTTGTCGTTTCTGGGACTCACAACGGTTGGCTTGAAATTGTGTTTAAGAACACTATGCAAGTTATAGATACTTGGCACTTGGATGGTTTTGGGTTCTATGTTGTTGGGTAAGAATGCCTGCTATCTAATTATCTATCTTTATATACTCCGTATATAGCAGTAACATTTAAAATGAAACATTATGTGGTAAGTATATATTTTGGTTTATAGATTTGGTGATGGAGAGTGGACTCCTGAAAGGCGTTCAACCTACAATCTTTATGATCCAGTTGTTAGATCAACGGTTCAGGTATATCCTGATGGATGGACCGCGGTTTATGCATACCTAGACAACCCTGGAATGTGGAACCTACGTTCACAAGTGTTGAAGCATTGGTACTTAGGCCAAGAGCTTTATATTAGGGTCTATGATCCTGATCCAAATCCTGCCAAAGAGCGACTACCCCCATCTAACCTTCTTTATTGTGGTTCGTTTTCCCTTTCGTTTGGATTATTTAAATGAATGCATTGAAATCATGAAGATGCTTATGGATTGTTCTTGCCGTTATATAGGATCTATCCTTCCTCCAGCGCCACCACAACCGACACCACCAGTGCCACCAAAGCCGTCTCACGCAACAACGCTACGGATAAACTGGTGACGGTCTTGTTTATTTAATTTTCTAACGATATGCATGATCATATATACATCATATTTTCTTAATGTATCTAACATATGGTTTTGTTTTATTCTGTCTAGGTTTTATATTCTATTGATCTTCACCTTTGTGCTCCTCTAAGGACATACAACCTTCAATGGTTTTAAGGTTAAACAAATACATGGTGTTAGAATATGTTGAATCTTTCTTTCGACAAAAAGTTGACTTTGAGAAATTATTGGATATTTAATGTGCATTAATGATGATAAGGTAACTATTTTCCTCTTCTTTCCAACAAGAGAGATGTCATGTAACTTTCATTTTTTAGTCATGGTTACGTTCTTGTTTTAATACTTTGTATCTTGTATAAAGGTTTAATTTGTCATTCAAATGAGATAAGTTGTCTCTATTGTCGGATAAACCATGCACGTTTAAGACGTACAGTCCTACAACAAAAATCTTTCTTATCAGTATTTTCTATATTTTGAGCAAATGTGTAACAAACTAATCCTTATAAATTTTTTACCACACCTTTGCTTACAAAACGTACATAATACTATAATATCTTTATGATCTATGGAAACCATTACGTCCGAGTGTCGAGTCAAGAATCGAGCCCATTTGACGAGCGAAGTAAATATACCGAACCTCAAAGACCATTAAGCTTGTAACAAGAAAGTTCAAACATAAGCTTTAAAATTTGCCACTATAAGTAAGCGTTTGCCAGATAAAAACATGGTGACTTGTGATGAGCTTTTGAATGTATGATTGTCACACCATGACACTAATATATCACATGATTTGCACATGTTGAATCACATTAAGACCAACTAACCCCCAAATTGGTTTACCTAACCAACTAACCTTATGAAAATTCGAACTCTTGCAATACGAATTATCAGTCGTTACAAACATTGTACTTGCACATTCCCAAATAGGTGTCTTTTCTTAACAACATACTTAAACTAAAATGTACATCTTCTTAGTAGTGAAAGTTAAAGAGGATCTTGTAATTGCACATCATAGGAGAAAATAATTATTTTGACTTTTTATTAGGGTGGCAATGACAATACCTTGCCAACCCCTCTTTCACACACTTGAAAAACAAGTAAACCAAAAAAAAGGAACAAGTAAAGAATGATACTTTTCATAGACTAAAGAATTTCAACTTCAATAATTAATAAAATAACGTATATTATCAGCAATTAATCCAAAGAATTTATATCCATAATTGAAAGAATTACAAATTTGTGGGTGGATGAACAATTTCACATCTTACCTCACAAAAATAAATTGTATAATTAATTAATTAAATACAAATTGTATAAAAGAAATATAAAAAATATACTTTTTGCACCTTTGTTTTAATAGTGACAATCCACCAATGTTGGGGTGGCAGATAAATGAGCAACCGGTTGCAATGATCCTCGAAGTTGATCATGATCAGAGACCGCTACGACGGTCTCTTGTGGCGCCGGAAGGTTAAGATCTAAATCGAAAAACAAACCATCATTTCTTGACTTTATATTATCTTGATCATCAACCACCATGGTTGAAACCGCGTTGTATGGCACCAAAGACAAGGTTGTATTGGTGTCAGTGACCACAGTGACATCCGGGTTGGTTGAGGTAGTTAGGGTGGCCCTATGACGTCTCATATGCCCACCCAAAGCTTGTCCAGAATTAAATTCTGAGCCGCATATTGAGCACTCATGAACCTTGGAAAACGATTTATTCGTACTTTTTGACAATGGAGTCGGGTAGTTTAATTGTATGGAAATTGAGGAGGATGATGAAGAATTGTTTTTTCTCGATGGTAACTGTTGTGGTGGTTGTGGCTCATCTTCATCTGAAGAAGGATTATATCTCGGTTTTTTGGTTTCTAATTCATTGTTTCTTGGCTTGTTGTGACTTGCTCGATGTCCTCCTAGTGCTTGAAAAGATGGAAACGTTCGGCTACATGTCTTGCACTCGTAAACATAACTTCCCGGGTCATCTGTGGATGTTTGTATGTATTTTTTGCTGTTGAATTTTGGATCAAGCAACATTACATTGGAATTCTTTGTAGACGAAACGATGTCGTGACCTTTGGAAAGAAGGATGAGACAATTGGCGGTATCTTCATCTTCGGTGGTGGTACTAGTTGCTANTAATATGGTAACTATTTTCCTCTTCTTTCCAACAAGAGAGATGTTATGTAACTTTCATTTTTTAGTCATGGTTACGTTCTTGTTTTAATACTTTGTATCTTGTATAAAGGTTTAATTTGTCATTCAAATGAGATAAGTTGTCTCTATTGTCGGATAAACCATGCACGTTTAAGACGTACAGTCCTACAACAAAAATCTTTCTTATCAGTATTTTCTATATTTTGAGCAAATGTGTAACAAACTAATCCTTATAAATTTTTTACCACACCTTTGCTTACAAAACGTACATAATACTATAATATCTTTATGATCTATGGAAACCATTACGGCCGAGTGTCGAGTCAAGAATCGAGCCCATTTGACGAGCGAAGTAAATATACCGAACCTCAAAGACCATTAAGCTTGTAACAAGAAAGTTCAAGCATAAGCCTTAAAATTTGCCACTATAAGTAAGCGTTTGCCAGATAAAAACATGGTGACTTGTGATGAGCTTTTGAATGTATGATTGTCACACCATGACACTAATATATCACATGATTTGCACATGTTGAATCACATTAAGACCAACTAACCCCCAAATTGTTTTACCTAACCAACTAACCTTATGAAAATTCGAACTCTTGCAATACGAATTATCAGTCGTTACAAACATTGTACTTGCACATTCCCAAATAGGTGTCTTTTTCTTAACAACATACTCCTTCCGTCTCAAAATTTAAGTTCATTTTCACTTTTTTAATCAAACTTTGACCTTGAATATTTTTGTTTGTATTATATAACACTTGATGAAAATTATACCAAATGAAAATACAATTAAAACACAATACATTTATATATTTTGCATCAAGTATTATATAATACAAACAAAAATCTTTAAGGTTAAAGTTTGAGTCAAAAAGTCAAACTGGACTTAAATTTTGGGACGGAGGGAGTACTTAAATTAAAATGTACATATTCTTAGTAGTGAAAGTTAAAGAGGATCTTGTAATTGCACATCATAGGAGAAAAAAAAAAATTATTTTGACTTTTTATTAGGGTGGCAATGACAATACCTTGCCAACCCCTCTTTCACACACTTGAAAAACAAGTAAACCAAAAAAAAGGAACAAGTAAAGAATGATACTTTTCATAGACTAAAGAATTTCAACTTCAATAATTAATAAAATAACGTATATTATCAGCAATTAATCCAAAGAATTTATATCCATAATTGAAAGAATTACAAATTTGTGGGTGGATGAACAATTTCACATCTTACCTCACAAAAATAAATTGTATAATTAATTAATTAAATACAAATTGTATAAAAGAAATATAAAAAATATACTTTTTGCACCTTTGTTTTAATAGTGACAATCCACCAATGTTGGGGTGGCAGATAAATGAGCAACCGGTTGCAATGATCCTCGGAGTTGATCATGATCAGAGACCGCTACGACGGTCTCTTGTGGCGCCGGAAGGTTAAGATCTAAATCGAAAAACAAACCATCATTTCTTGACTTTATATTATCTTGATCATCAACCACCATGGTTGAAACCGCGTTGTATGGCACCAAAGACAAGGTTGTATTGGTGTCAGTGACCACAGTGACATCCGGGGTGGTTGAGGTAGTTAGGGTAGCCCTATGACGTCTCATGTGGCCACCCAATGCTTGTCCAGAATTAAATTCTGAACCACATATTGAGCACTCATGAACCTTGGAAAACGATTTATTCGTACTTTTTGACGATGGATTCGCGTAGTTTAATTGTATGGAAATTGAGGAGGATGATGAAGAATTATTTTTTCTTGATGGTAACTGTTGTGGTGGTTGTGGCTCATCTTCATCTGAAGAAGGAATATATCGCGGTTTTTTGTTTTCTAATTCATTGTTTCTTGGCTTGTTGTGACTTGCTCGATGTCCTCCTAGTGCTTGAAAAGATGGAAACGTTCGGCTACATGTCTTGCACTCGTAAACATAACTTCCCGGGTCATCTGTGGATGTTTGTATGTATTTTTTGCTGTTGAATTTTGGATCAAGCAACATTACATTGGAATTCTTTGTAGACGAAACAATGTCGTGACCTTTAGAAAGAAGGATGAGACAATTGGCGGTATCTTCATCTTCGGTGGTGGTACTAGTTGTTAGAAAATTGGAAGATGATGATGGAGAAGAGTTGATAGCATTATATGAGGTCGAAGAATGAGTTACAATTGCGGGTCTCGGACGTTTTGTACGTTTACGTTTGATGATGGTGGTCTGATCCATCAGACCACGATCCTCACCGCTAGAGCCAACGCTGATAGCGTTGGCTCTGATAGTGGTTTGTTGTGGGAGGAGAGTTTCCATGGGTGTTTTTGGCTAGCTTGAATGCCACTCAAGCCTCACACCCAAAAATTAAGATGGAAGATAAATGGTGGAAAATGTAAGTAAGCTAGAAATGGAGTAAAGGGTGGTGATGAATATTTATATATAGGGTTGCTTAGGTGGGTGGAGGAGAGAGATAAGGGTGATGAAAGAGAGACAACAATGGATAGAGAGAGGAGTTTAAAGAAGAATGCGGCGAATATATAGCAAGTGTGAATTAGTCCACTAAATATTCTTAACTTTTACATGGATTGGTTTATATATAGAAAATAGGAAGATGGTAGAATTGTGGTTTATGCTTGTGTGATAATGTATGTATGTATATATGTATGTATGCTGTATGCATGTATTTTATGTATATATCGTTTCTGTATGTATAGATGTATTTGTGTATCGTTTAATAAGTGAATGTCTGTCATTTTCGCGTTTCGTGAGGCAAGAGTGTCCGATATTTTGAGTTTTGGGGAATAAGTCACTTTGTATATGGAATTCACCCTACCCTAGTTTATTTGTATACCTTTAAATCTTTCTAATTGTACATTGAATCAAAGATTCATGACCTGATAATAATACTGTTTAGTACGTACATGAACATATATAGCTTGATAATTCCGATCGTGTTAATCATTTTGCACCTTTCACTTGTATCTGAATGTTTTGGTTTAATTTCCTGCTCATTGCCTGTGGCCGGGTCCTTGAGGAGGGTCCGGTTGGCATCCTTTGAATGCATGGGACCATGGTGATTCCACTGTTTTTCACCTTTTGGAGAATTTCCTAACATATATTCTTACCACGGGTTAGGTTTTGTTTGTTTCTTGTTATAGAAAGTTTTAACCATCATTGAAAAAAGTTGGAGTTTCTAACAAAGCACGGAAATGTATATTGTTAAACATTCATATCTGACATAATGATATCATAGGATGGACTTCACTAACTTGCAAGATAGTGGGTAGTAAATTTAGCCAACTAATAACTGGATTAGAGTATTATTATTATTATTAAAATGATGAGAGACATAAGAGTGAGTGAAGGGGAGAATCGAAGGGTTTGGAAGAAAAGCAAGGCAAGCCATTACTTCACCACCACTCCCCATTTCATTTCATTGCTAGCCTGTTTACACGGATTTTCCGCTTTTCTTGCTTTTTTTCTTCTCTAAATTCTTATTTATTATTTATGCAACCTATAGAAAAGTAAGAAAACTATAATAGACCTTGCATAATATATAACACAAATCTCAATTTCATACGTCTTACAAGTATTTTTCTTACCCCCTTTCTCAAAATTTTATACCAAAATGTAGGTTATAAGTTATAACTATCCTATTTCGTTTATCTTTTTATATGTGATGATTTCTTTTAGGTAAAAGGGTTTTATATCCGGTAAATATATTACTCCAAAAACCACCCTGGCTAAACTATACCTATGCAACTTCCAAACCCTCACCCAAACACCACCCTGGCTAAACTAAACCGTGAAACTACACTAATATAACTCCGATAAACACAAAAACTCAACACTATGATATCACATAAACGAACCCAAATGACTATAACGCCTTGACTAACTATGCACCAAATTAAAAAGTTCTTAATTACTAAGATAAAGTTCAAAAAAGCTATAAATCACAATGAGTTAAAACAATATATTATGATAACTTAACTCTTTGCTAAAAATTGTGGCAAGTGCATTGCGTGATCTTTATGAAGTGCATCCTTTGAGTGCAACATGGAAACAGTCACCCCAAAAGGACGAAACAACCATCATAATCATTAATTATTTAGATTAGAAAACATATTAATTATTAGCCAATTAAATTATTCTAAAAATCCCTTTAAAAGTCTTTATAGAAATCTATGTTATCTTAAGTAAATAATAACTATGCTTATAAAATGAATCATTTCATGTGCACTTTGCCATCCACATTATTTTTAAGCACTTTACATCTTCTTAACCATAAAGTACAATTCTTCACCCGCCCAATCATTTGCTTCTACTTCACTAAATTCCATCACAAAGACGTGCTTTTTAATAATAATTTTTATTTTATATTGTAGTTAATCATTTTTCCAACAATATTCAAAATATTGCACTACTTAGGAACTTAGGATGGTGTATAGTGCAATAAACAAAATTTTTGACTACTTCAACTTTTAAGAAGCAAAATTTATAACCGTAGGAATTTATAAAACCAACAATCAATAAAGATTTACGCACTAGATTTAATTCAACCAACCACCAATTTTTATTAATTTATAAAACCGTATAAACTAGCCACAAGTATTGGCTTAAGTTCAGAAAACAAAGAAGACGATCACAAACTCTTCAAACGATTTTACTCTCCTCACCAACAAAACACACAGAGATAAAAGAGTATTTACATGCATAATAAAAGTTGACAGAATGAGTAGATATATGAAAAATAGGCTTTGTAGTAGGAGAAATGCTAGACCCACATAAGAAATTCACACAAAAAATCCACACACTGATGTGTCAGCGGATGATTGGTCTAATCACAAAGAAGAGAGAGAATCTGCCAGAAAATCCACCAATTATCCGTTGACACATCAGCGTGTGGAGTTTTTGTGTGGATTCCTTATGTGGGTCTAGCATTTCTCTTATAGCAGCCTAACTTCAGCTTTGACTTTAGTTCCTTCATGTCTTCATAATCTTCATCTTTAGTCCCTAAGTCTTGATGCGGGTACATTCTTGGCACAATCTTTAAGCTAATTGCAAATTGTTCCCATGTGTTTCATTCAACTTATCTTTCAACACTTCCTATAAGCTAAACTTGAAACACATTCTTCAAACCAAGCAAACTACAAAATTTGTTATGGTCAGAAATAGAATCCTTTTGTAAACAAGTCTAGGATATTATCCTCAGCCTTTACTCTCACATTTTTTCTTTTTATAATTCCAGCAGCAAATTTTTCTCTTAGAAAGTATAAATCAACTTCAAAATGTTCGCTCCTTTCATGTAAAACTAGCTTTACAACAAACATTACACATAGCCATGTATTTAGCCTCATATGAAGATTTTTTTTGGGTAAAAAGTCAAACGATCCGGTAAATATATTACTCCAAAAATCATTTAAGTACAACGGATATGGGTGAGTCCCATATCTCAGCCCGTTACATAGGCGAAAAGCTTACATAACAAGATACTTCCTATTTTCTAAACAAGAAAACAAAACCACTAACCACATGATAATAAAAAACTCTGACAAAATATAAACTACTTCCTACGACCTTGGAGATTAAAGCCATACATGGCATTAAGAGCATCCAAATTCCCAGGAAGGTCATAAATTTGCTTCGAATAATCATCATAGTCATCAAACTCATCTTCACGCTCATGTCCACCACCAAAAAGATTTGCTGATTCGTCGAACGTGTTAAGAACCTCATCATCATCACTATCAGAAACCACAACATCACCCACCTTTGAAAATGGGTTATCCCTCTTAGTGGAAGAGGTAGACGGAACAGGATAACCATCATCATCCACAAGAGTAGCCTTCCCATCAATAAGTAGCTTTTCAAGCTTCCCAATTTTCTCAACTATAGGAGTAGAACCAACTCCCTTTGTTCCCATTGAATCACTCACAAGCGGTTCTTGTGATGCATTACCGTTTAACGACTCATCCATATTAACTTCCATTGTACGACCAGAACCCACATCCTTGTTGTTGTCAATAGTAGGAACACCAAAAGCATCCGTATCATCCATATTAAGAGCATCAAACTGGTTTGATGTAGAGATCTTCGTTCCACTAGAACTAGCCACATCAGAAGTCTTCTTCTTAGTGTCATCCACTTTCTTAGGTTCAGGAGGAGTCTTTTTGGGTTGATATTGAAATTTCTTACCCACAACAGGTTTAGTATACCCTCCTTGACCTGGATTTGTAGGACCTCCTTGCTTACCCTTTTTCTTTTTAGTGACAGTCTGGAAACCGTCATTAGCAGGCTTAGTAGGCTGAGCAGCAGGTACAACAAGTTTTGGACACTCAGCCATAGTATGACCAAAAATCTTACACTTCTCACACTGAGGAGGTTTCCAGTCGTATTCAACCCTTATCTCCTCAATAGTCGATCCCGATCCATCAAGTAAAGGGATTTCAACAGTAAGGCTTTCCCTGAGCACCTCATCCGACTTCACTTCAATCATGCATCTAGCAAAACTACTACGGCCCCACGATTCCTTGCACCTTTGGCTAGTAAAGGCATCTAACCTTTTTGGCGTGCCAATCAATGTTGCAAGAAGACTAAGGCCATCATCAGAAAACATAGCAAGAGGAACATCATGAAATTTAACCTACACCGGGATGTTGGTCAAATCCTCTTTAAGCAAATTGGTGTTCAAAGTCCAGGGTTTAAGAATAATAGGGATATTTCTAATCAACCAAGGGCCGTTTTCAAGCACATCATCAACACCTTTCTTCGAATTGAACTTAAAGAAGAAGAACCCTTTTGCATTCATCATTACCCTTTGTAACCCGTACTTAGCCCACACATTGCGTACATAGTAGTCAACAACAGGAAAAGCAAGGCGTTGGCCAAGAATGTACCCATACAACGTATTCTCAAACCTATTGTTTACCTCTTCAACCACTTTCATAGGAACAGACAAATCCACATCATTTGATTTCTTGCTACATTCCAGCCTACGGAAATTAGATAAGTGTTTCTTAGGTTCATTAGAAGTAGCACTCGCATATGATGTAGACGGTTGCTTCAATTCATCCACGCCACCCTTATCAATACCAACAACCCCATGTGAATTCGTATCAACCGTTTCAGTACTAGGAGCATGGTTAGCAGCCCCATGTGAGTCATTGGTGGGAGATAAGCTCAGTTTTCCAGCCATTTTAGCAATGTTAACTCTATCACCTTCAGGAAGGTTACAATCATCACCATCATTAACCATTGAAGGAGAGGCAAGTGAAACAGGAGTGCTAGTATCACCATCCCTACATACAGTTAACGTGTCAGTAGTACCACGTGAAAACGGCTTCACAAGGTCAGGTTTGGTCTTAGCGAGATCATCATTACTCATACTAGTTTGATCGGCCAAACTAGTAACAGATTCCATAATCGCACCACCCTTACCTCCAATCAATTCTTGAGCATCACCACGTACAGCTTTGGAAGCACTCAAGTTTTTAAGAAATCCTTTATTCATCACTCACAAACCCATGAACAGTATAACCAATAAAAACAATCACATAAACAAGAAGAATTGACGGCAGATCTTCAGAACCAAAACGATTAAAACCCTAGTAAAAACTAGGGTTTATTAGCAATATACGTACAGAATTCAACCCATAGATAAAGTCGATCCACAAAGTTTACTGATAGAAACACTAAGTAGAAGGGTAAATCGACTTAAAACCAATAGCGATCCCTTAACAATTCGAATTCTTAAAAACCCTAACTTTCTCAATAGAAGAAAACCAAACTNTCAGGGGGAGTCTTTTTGGGTTGATATTGAAATTTCTTACCCACAACAGGTTTAGTATACCCTCCTTGACCTGGATTTTTAGGACCTCCTTGCTTACCCTTTTTCTTTTTAGTGATAGTCTGGAAACCGTCATTAGCAGGCTTAGTAGGCTGAGCAGCAGGTACAACAAGTTTTGGACACTCAGCCATAGTATGACCAAAAATCTTACACTTGTCACACCGAGGAGGTTTCCACTCGTATTCAACCCTTATCTTCTCAATAGTCGATCCCGATCCATCAAGTAAAGGGATTTCAACAGTAAGGCTTTCCCTGAGCACCTCATCCGACTTCACTTCAATCATGCATCTAGCAAAACTACTACGGCCCCACGATTCCTTGCACATTTGGCTAGTAAAGGTATCTAACCTTTTTGGCGTGCCAATCAATGTTGCAAGAAGACTAAGGCCATCATCAGAAAACATAGCGAGGGGAACATCATGGAATTTAACCCACACCGGGATGTTAGTCAAATCCTCTTTAAGTAGGTTTGTGTTCAAAGTCCATGGTTTAAGAATAATAGGAACATTTTTGATCAACCAAGGACCGTTTTCAAGCACATCATCAACACNAGCACCTCATCCGACTTCACTTCAATCATGCATCTAGCAAAACTACTACGGCCCCACGATTCCTTGCACATTTGGCTAGTAAAGGTATCTAACCTTTTTGGCGTGCCAATCAATGTTGCAAGAAGACTAAGGCCATCATCAGAAAACATAGCGAGGGGAACATCATGGAATTTAACCCACACCGGGATGTTAGTCAAATCCTCTTTAAGTAGGTTTGTGTTCAAAGTCCATGGTTTAAGAATAATAGGAACATTTTTGATCAACCAAGGACCGTTTTCAAGCACATCATCAACATCTTTCTTCGAATTGAACTTAAAGAAGAAAAACCCCTTTGCATTCATCATTACCTTTTGCACACCAAACTTAGCCCATGCATTGCGTACATAGTAATCAACAACAGGAAAAGCAAGGCGTTGGCCAAGGAGGTAACCGTAGAGAGTATTCTCAAACCTCGTGTTCACCTCTTCCACTACTTTCATTGGAACTGAAAGGTCAACATCATTCTTCTTTTTGCTACATTCCAACCTCCGAAAATTAGACACGTATTTCTGATGTTCATTAGAAGTAGCACCCGCGTAAGAAACTGACTTAACTCCAGTACCACTAGCAGTATCAACCTTGGGAGCATTAGGACCAGAAATTGCACTCTTATTCATATTCAAATTTGTCCCAAACTTCTGGGTTTGCATAGCAACACTAAAACTCGAAGGAGGAGTATTTGTTGCATTAACATCATTAGCAACAATCTCACGTTGAATTTTATTCATGGCTTATTAATGGCCTCATATGAAGATATGACTAACACAACATGTTTTTTACTTTTCCAGAAACTAGACTGTTTCTCATGAACACAAAATATCCTGTGACAGATCTTCTTGTCATTTTACATTTTGCCCAGTGTGAATCAATAAAAAAATTCAGATCATTACTAACACTTTCATTGCAAGTGATCCCCAAACCAGGTTCTTTTTTTTAAGGTATCTCAGTACCCTGAATGCAAGTCTCATATGAGACTACAAAGGACAATGCATCACTTGATTTAGACAATGCACAACATATGATATATCTGCCGTTCAAAAAAAAAAACATATGATATATCTGGCCTTGTCATTGTCAAATATATCAGTTTTCCTACAAATTTTTGGTAATTATTAATACTAATTAAAGGTTTATCTTTACCAAGCTTAGAAAAAACCTTTTTATTTTTTGGATTTGCTTCAATTGGAGTACTTCGAACATATAATACTTCAATTCCCAAAAAATTATCAAGTTTTTCCAAATACTTTATTAAAACCTTTGAACTCAAAAATTGTTTAAATTTGTTAATCTCGTCAATATTATTGCTTATTATAAAAATATTATCCACATACACAAGCATCATAAAAAACAAATCTTTATCATTTTTGGTCAATAATGAGAAATCATTTTACTTTGCACAAAACCATTTTCAACCAAAACAAATGTTAACTTTTCATTCCACTTTCTAGGTGCTTGTTGTAGACAATATATTGACTTAACCAATTTGCAAACTATTTTATCACTTTTATCAAAATAACATTTTGGTCATGTCATATATACATCTTCAACAAGATCAGCATATAAAAACGCATTATTAATATCTAACTGAAACAAAGGCCATTTATTATTTACTGCAATACTTAATATTGACAACTTGTAAACAAACAAAAGACTCACATGATAACCAAGAACCATCAAAACATCTTTTATTATCAGATTATTTGCTAGTTTATATATTCCTACTTGTTTAACTTGAGTAACAATCCCATTGGGATGTGCTACAATTAGGTTTAAATGAGTGACATCAATTAAATCAAAAAGAAGTTTTGCACATAAAATAATATGTTGATTGGCTCTTGAATCAATAATCCACCTTATATAAGTGCTATAAGTACTTGTATCAAAATTAAAGTTAAAATCTATGAGTAAAGAAACTTATAACACAATTTGAAATCACAAACCCACATGCAACATTAACATGAGCATTGCTAGGTTTACTTGTACCACTAAGCACAGTTATCAACTTTTGATATTGACCACTAGCAAGGGTATTATGTATACCTTTACTCTGATAAACTTATTATTCATAGTAGACACATTATTAACACTGTTTAGATTGACATTTCTGTTTTGGATAACCCACCAACTCAAAACATCTTTCAATTGTATGACAAGTCATGTTGCAATGTTTATAGACAAGGTTTGACACCCAACCAAACCTTCTGTTATTATTGTTATTCTTATTTGCAGAACAATAATTATACTAAACTGCAAATGTAAAAGGTCCTTGCCTAGTACGCTTAGACCCGACATGACTATTTCTTTGGGATCCATCGCTAGACAATGTAGCAAAAGCATGCTTAACATTTGGTAATGGGTCACAGTTAGAATTAAACTCCTAATAGTCGAAAAACATCATCAAGCCCCATTAAGAATTACATCAACCAAAGAACTTGAGCATGATTCTTTAACTTTGGGCACCATCACAAGAACAAGAAGGCAGATCAACAAGAGAGTCAAACTGCCTCCACAAGGAATTACACTTATGATAATACTATGATAAAGACATATCAAATTGAGTAAAAGTATGTATTTTATAATGTAAGTTAAAACTATGACTCCACAAGGAATTATATTCATGATAATACTCTGATAAAGACATACCAAATTGAGTAACAGTATGTATTTTATAAAGCAAGTTAAAAATAACAGATTCATCTTGCTTATTATAGGTTTCCTCTAACTCATACTAGACATCCTTAGCACTTTTTAAATTTCTTTTTACCCTTATATAAATCTTGAGAGATACAACCTAAAATCCAAGGCAGGACTACTAAGTTACACCTATCCCATTGTTCTTGAAGAACATCATTTTCTTCCTTTTTAAGTGTACCTTTAATAAACCATAGTTTAATTTTTAGTGTGTAAAGCCAAATTAATAGCAGCTGACCATATCTTGCAACTTTTAGTTCCAACAAGCTTAAATGTAACTAAAGGTGGGCCATTAGTATCATTTGCATGTAAATACAAAAGGTCATTAAACATGAATTTTAACTCACTACCTTCATAACCATTTTTACCATCATCAACCATCTTGATGATCTTAATTTTGACAATAAATAAGAAACACATATAAATAAAGAGAGACAGATAGAAATCACAACAAAAAACAAGCAAACTAACAGAACAAACACAATAAAAAACAAATAAGGCCTTACGCCAACTCCACAACCACAAATAATCTCCTTTAAACAAAAACAACTTATCAAAAACCCTTGACCTAATCCACCAATTATCTAAAAACCTAAGAAACTAACCTAAAGAATAGGGCGTGAGAGGTTTTATAAAGCACACAAACTTACACACAACCAAGATCAAGATGATCTTAATATCAATCCAATAGCACAACGGAAATACCAGCCTAAAACAAGAAATAACAATGGTTATATAACAAATTACCCATAAGATTAATCTAACAAAACAATGTAATAAAACCCTAATTTTGTGATTTAAAGTTTTTAAATAAAATTGCAATTAAATTGCAATTGAAGGTCAGATCTAAACAAAAAAACACCACTAATCGACACAATAACTTGAATTAGGGTTCGATACAATAAACCCTAATTTTGACTTTTTGATTCAGCCCAATTAATCACCCACAATCACAGTAAGACTAATATACACTCAATAACGCTTTAAACAACACATACAAACACCAAGATTGAAAAACCCCCAAATCTTGCAAACCCTAAATTCTGAAAAAATCAATTAAACTATAAGATCTAACATTAATAACGCCAATTCAACACTTGTTGAAGCACGATTTTAACCTTTAAAACAAAAATCCCTAATTTTTGGCGTTCAAGAACTCAAGCATTTAGAAATCTTTAATTGAGCATAACCTTGCTTTGATACCATGTAGAAATTTATAAAGCCAGCAATCACTAAAGATCTACGTACACACTAGATTTAATTCAACCAACCTCCCCTTTTTATTCTTTTATAAAACTATATAAACTAGCCACAAGTATTGGCTTATGTTTAGAAAACAGAGAAAACAAATATAGAACTTTTTAAGCGATTTTACTCTCCTCACAAACAAAAAACAGAGAGATAAGAGAGAAGCGAACCTAACATCAACTTTCACTTTAGTCACTTCATGTTTTCATAATCTTCATTTTAGTCCCTTAAGTATTGACACGAGTACATTCTTGACACAATCTTTAAGCTAATTGCAAACTGCCCCCATGTGTTTCATCCAGCTTATCTTTTAACAATAACTATTAATGGCACATATATATTTTACAACGCTGATATAAGAATACTCTTGGACATGTACGAAACCAAAACATTAATTGACCTAGTGCATTCAAGGAAAACTAAAAGATCGGAAATACAATTTCTTTTTATCAAGTGTATTTACGAAAAATCAATTTTTTTTTTACAAAAATTAACACCATGCCGCAAAAATCCATTTGTGTCCCAGAACCCACCCTGGTGCGAGTGCTCTTGGAGTGATGATGAAACGGTCATGATCTAATGAGAACTTGTGATTAGAATAGTGGTAATAAGTTTGATCATTATATATGCTTCTGTCAGGAATGCAGAAATTGCATATTTTTGGATGCATGATATATGTTACTCCTTTGGAAGAAAAAGTTCAAAAGGACATTGTCTTGTGTAGCTCACAAACAAAAGATACATAAGCAGTGTTTTATAAAGTGGATGCAAAATTATAATCATGCTTTGATTTGAACTAATTTGTGTTATTAGGATACTTAACTTCAGTTTATTCCTAAAAGTGATAGAAGGAGATCCAACTGGTGAATATGTGACTCGGTTAGGTTAGACCCATCACTTAATAAGTGTAGTCTCATCGTCACTTCATTTTATCTACAATTGTCATATACGTATGCATCTTGAGTAACACGTAAAATCTAGTTCAACTCAGAAACTAAATTTGTGGGTGTCACTAGCTAGTCGGATCTGGTTGGTTTGAACCCCAAACATCTTTTGTTCATTTCTTTTTGAACTGTGTTAAATATCACTACAACCATTGGAATTGATAAATTTCGGCCACTCTTGACGTACTTAATTGTTTCCACATTTAACAAGTTCAAATTAAACTCAAATTTTAATTAATTTTTTACAGATAAAAGAATAACCCAAGTTGATGAATTTACCTAAGCATAAACTAAATCATTAGACATGCAGTTTGATTTATTCTTCATTTTCGTTAATAGTCCAATCCGATCAAATCATGCCAAATCTGTTATAAGCTAATAATGGCATGCTACATGCATCCCACAAGAAGAAGCAAGTGTGCAAACTAGCTAGTTAAATTATTGAAGTATTGGTTGGTTGGTTGGTTGTGTGTGTGAGGCACGTAAAAGGACTTAAAAGCACCAAATGGGTGTATGTATGTTAAGTTTTAGGCCAAGCAAAGAATCACTTTAACATGTGGTAACCTTCCTCTCTCCATCACCTTCTCTCCACTCCTTGTGAAGAATCGAACTATATCTTAATAACTAGCGTTAAATTTATAACACTAGTAAAAAGAACCCGTTAGACTACAAGGCGTGTTACCTTCTCACCACTCTTGAGACGATTATAATCTCAATTGCGCGATGTATATAAAGCTGTTAGAGCCCGAAAACCCCATTTGAAGCTTAATGAGTATATGATTAATTTAACTCAAGATCGTTATATTTTGCAAATTGTCACATCTACTTAAGGATCACTACTTAAACCTCAACTGTATCGCCTACACGTTGAGTATGTTCATTTAATGTAGAATTCTAGATAATTAGAACATGTGTAGACAGTTTTCATCAAATCTTTTATGGTGATTGAACTACGAAACACATCTAAAAGACAAAACTGTAGTATAATAATATGCAAGATCATCATAGACATTCGATTTCATAAGCATACAGACACGTATAACAGTTAGAGATACGTATATGTATATTTAAAGGGGTGTTGAGCAAGTACATGCCAGTGAAAACAGCCTAGCTATCTTCTCAAAACCATTATGCATCTAAATTATTTTAGTATTTTATTTCCTTTACTCCACTCCACTACTTGTTTGAGTGTATATATAAACAGATAGAGAGAGAGAGTTGCTTCCAAGCAACTCTACATGACATGGTAGCTGCAACTAATCAAAAGCCAACACCTTTAATAAAATAAGCCAAATTCATATAATATGTCAAACAGAATAATATGGATGATCTCATCAAGTGAATTTCACTACTATGCTCAACTTCACTCTGAGTTATTGTTTGTAGATATATCTATAGTCAGGACTCAGGATCATGTAGTGACCAAAAATATTGTGGAAACTTAAGAATCAGTAAGAAATTAATGTACAGTTAAACACAAAAATTTCACATAGAACTCTAATTGTGCACTTATTTACTTGCACGTTTTTGTGGCGATTATGCAGAAATGCTCAATCATATTTAAGAAATTCACTTGTTCTTACTATCTCACTATTTTTGTTCTAACGTGATCAAATATAGTGTGTAAATGCACACAATTTAGCAGGTAAAATTTAGCCTGAAATTATCCAAAAGTGGAAATTGTTGCAATCATTTCATATTACAATTATTTATGAAAAAATGTCTCTGTCAGATATATATAATTAAGCTGTTAGAGGATATAACTATATATAATTAAATACAAGTAGCCACTCCAAATAAGTGATCAAAGCAGTGCACACAACTAAGCAGGAGCTGACTTTCACGATATTAAATAGATTATGTATCGTAAAAGTCTAACAAAACAATCCACAGATCTCAAATTCCCTAGGCATAAATTATTAGTATGTGCATTTCGGAATGAATCAGAACAGCTATGTAACAATAACCTTAACTTGTCCATTGGTTAAGAACTCAACATTTTTGATAAGCTCATTAGGTTGCAACTTTGCATGTTCCATAAAACAACGACAAATTTGACTTGTTAGGTCAAACATGTTTTTTACTTCAAATTTGACATGGATTTTATTTATTATCAAGGAAATTTTACAGCTGAATCCAAGTTTATAACATACACAAGAAATAGATACATTCTTGTTGAAGCTGGATGAGTAGTAATATATAATCAGTTTTGTAACAAAAAAATAGGATTGACCTCAAAAGTCAACTCTATTAAGGGACAAATTGTAGTAAACTATATCTACTCTTGAATGTTTCGGGGCTCAACAAACACAGCAATGGTCTTTGAAGGAACCATGAACGTTCCTGATGACGGATCATATGTTGAGTTCTTCACTAAATTATCATTTGACATCATCTGCACATACAAGCAGTTGCAAAATAAATACATTAACAATTCAAATGAAACCAAACATGGTATTTTATTTCTAACAAAAAATACCTGCACCGGATGCAATTGAAGAACTTTCCCTCGTAATACTGGGCTTGTGAATGAGACATCATTCGGGGAAGCATTGATAACAACCACAACATACGAATAGCTGTTATAGACATAAAAAATCTCGATTAGATGATTTGATGGTATCTTGAAGGTATAGTAATATAAGTTTTAAAAAATCCTTACATTGGGTCAAGCTGAGTCAACCCTGGAACACCATCATAGCCATCTTCAACACTCATCACTATGACGCCCGGGACATGCGCTGTACCAGTGTTGTGGAACCGTACTCGTTCCTGAATGAATGTTTAGTTACTTTGTTAGACTCCTCTAACTTCAGAATAATTATGGTGGTTTAAAACTTTTAATACTAACCTGAATAGCATTTGCAGTCCTCAAACGAAATAGAATCGAAGAGTATCTGATACGTAACAAATTTTGGAAATTTTCAAGTGCAGATATTATGTGACTTTTTTGAGGCTTGAATGACGGGGAAGCCAATCTTGGTTTGATTCTGAACAAGGAAACAAAGCATCTATGTTAACCAAAACAGCTAAAAAGATTTAAGTTGCACCTCATTTTAACAGCTTTTATTAGAAGTTGTCACATGAAAATTTCTTTTCATTTACTCATTAGCATCAGCATATACAATTGAAAAAAAAAAAAAAAAAAAAAAAAAAAAAAAAAAAAAAAAAAAAAAAAAAAAAAAAAAAAAAAAAAAAAAGGTCACAAGAAATCGGAACCATAAAATCTTACATTGGCCAGCTATTTTCATTCTTGCCTTTTGGAGGAAGACCAACACCCCAATTATTCGAGTTGTAGCTAAAATCCAATCTGAAAAAAGACGGATTGCAGACATTGAATTTAAGTTGTCGAAAAAATTGTTTCAAATTTTGCACGTAAAAATGATGATATAAATATAAGGGGTCGAAAATAAAATCTCAATCCTGTGTTTGTAGTATTATACCTGTTGAACCAGTCGCCAGAATTGTACGAGTCACGGTCTAAGGACTTGGAACGCAGTATTTCATCTCCACAGTGAAAAAAAGGAACACCCTGCAATTTTCCAATTTGTACCCATATTTTATAAGATACTGTAATTAAATAATAGGTTAAAATATTAACAAATTAAGTTTAAAATCAGATTCTTTTCAGGTTAAACAAGAACCGTGAAAACTAAAGTTTCTATACAGAGGAGTTAAAATAAATACATTCATATAGGAAAAAATCACAACCTGGGAAAGTGCTATAATGCTTGTTGCTAAATGGTTTATTCTGCACCTCTCATCGACAGAGATTTCCATTGGTGTCTTTGACGTTAAAGAAACAGCATTAGAACAGAAAATAATAGTTTAAGATAAGAGCATTTGGTTTTGTGTAAACTTAGTGTACCTTCAGACTGATGATATCAAAAAGGGTCTCATTGTCATGAGCAGACACATAATTAATCTGCAAAATTACATCATTTGATAAATAAGTCATCGAAGAGAATACGGACACACTTATCTAAATTACAACAAAACCTTACTGTTTCCACTGGTTGTGAAGCATATGCAACAGGAGATCCACCATAAGTTAAAATTTCTGATCCTTTAACCTAGCAGAAGAGAAAAAGAAAACGTATAAATATGCTAAAAACTAATGGTCAAACTGGAGTGGAGATGTATGATTTACCTCATGACCATCGCAGTTTGTTAGCACAAACTCCTTCAGGTTTGCAGCCATTCCAACCTTAAAATTATAGAATGTCAATACTTGAACATGAAGCCAAATTGGACATATGAACATAAACTAGTAATAGAAGTGGACAATGTTAACGATTATACTAACTTTGGTTCATTAAAAACTTCTTTAAGGGGATATTCACCTGAATGTGATCCTTTGATATAGCAAGAATACGTGCTGCATTAGCCTCGGTACCATGGTCGTGATCATTGGGCTGTATATGTGAGTTACCCATTAAACAGAGTTAACAATCATCTTTTGGTTTGACTGGGATAAGAGACTATACATAATTTAAAAAAAAAAAAATAGAAACTATACATAATTAAATATCACAATAGAAGAGAAATTAAAATAATACATTAGCATTACTTGCAAAGACAATCCTGTGAGGAACCCTTGTTGAAGAGGATGACCAAATGGAGATCCTCCCAGCACTGCATCTCGAATTCGATCATTAAAGCTGAAAGAAAAACGGCAATTATATTAACTAGAATAATCGTTATTTTGACATATGATGGGCATGAAGGTTGCTACTTTCAAATGTACATCACTATACCATGAAAAAGAAGAAACATTACATTTTTTTTTTATAAAAAAAACTTGGCCTAAAACTTTGATCTACCATAACTGATATGTAAAATAAAGTATACCTCCCAATTCCGCTTCCAGCTAGATTAGATTGTGATGCATTTATCCCGCGACCATTATTTGCCACTTCACCAAAATCCCAACCTTCACCATATCTGAAACGATAGCAACTTACTGAACATACAGAAATTAAAATATGTCTACATAGCAAAATTACATATGGTGATTTTCCAAGACTACATTACATATAGTGAAGAGTCGATACAATGAATGAAAGAAATGAAGAGAGTCTTAAGACTATCAATTANCAGATTGCAGACATTGAATTTAAGTTGTCGAAAAAATTATTTCAATTTTGCACATAAATTTGATGATATAAATATAAGGGGTCTATAATAAAATCTCAAATCCTGTGTTTGTAGTATTATACCTGTTGAACCAGTCGCCAGAATTGTACGAGTCACGGTCTAAGGACTTGGAACGTAGTATTTCATCTCCACAGTGAAAAAATGGAACACCCTGCAATTTTCCAATTTGTACACATTTTTTATAAGATAATTAAATAATAGGTTAAAATATTAGTAACTAATTAAGTTTAAAACCAGATTCTTTTCAGTTTAAACAAGAACCGTGAAAACTAAAGTTTCTATACAGAGGAGTTACAATAAATACATTCATGTAGGAAAAAATCACAACCTGGGAAAGTGCTATAATGCTTGTTGCTAAATGGTTTATTCTGCACCTCTCATCGACAGAGATTTCCATTGGTGTCTTTGACGTTAAAGAAACAGCATTAGAACAGAAAATAATAGTTTAAGATAAGTGCATTTGGTTTTGTGTAAACTTAGTGTACCTTCAGACTGATGATATCAAAAAGGGTCTCATTGTCATGAGCAGACACATAATTAATCTGCAAAATCACATCATATGTTAAATAAGTAATCAAAGAGAAAACAGACGCGCTATCTAGATTACAACAAAACCTTACTGTTTCCACTGGTTGTGAAGCATATGCAACAGGATCTCCACCGTAAGTTAAAATTTCCGATCCTTTAACCTAAAAGAAGAGTAAAAAACGTATAAATATGCTAAAAACTAATGGTCCAACTGGAGTTGAGACTTGAGATATATGCTTGACCTCATGACCATCGCAGTTTGTTAGCACAAACTCCTTCAGGTTTGCAGCCATTCCAACCTTAAAATTATAGAATTGTCAATACTTGAACATGAAGCCAAATAGGACATATGAACATAAACTAGAAATACAAATGCACAGATGTTAACGATTATACTAACTTTGGTCCATAAAAGATTCCTATGAGGTAATATTTACCTGAATGTGATCCTTTGATATAGCGAGAATACGTGCTGCATTAGCCTCTGTACCATGGTCGTGGCCATTTGGCTGTATATGCAAGTTTTTCATTGTACAAAGTTAACAATCATCTTTTGGTTTGACTGAGATAAGAGACTATACATAATTAAATATCAGAAATTGAGATAAATAAAAATAATACATTAACATTACTTGCAAAGACAATCCTGTGACGAATCCTTGTTGAAGAGGATGACCAAATGGAGACCCTCCCAACACTGCATCTCGAATTCGATCATTAAAGCTGAAAGAGAAAGGTAATTAAATTAACTATAACAATAGATTACTTTGATATATATACTATGAGCATGAAGGTTGCTACTTTTGAATGTACATCACTATACCATGAAAAAGAAGAAACATTACATTTTATTTTTTATAAAGAAAAATTGGCCTAAAAATTTGATCTTCCATAACTATATGTAAAATACAGTATACCTTCCAATTCCACTTCCGGCTAGATTAGATTGTGATGCATTTATCCCGCGACCATTATTTGCCACTTCACCAAAATCCCAACCTTCACCATATCTGAAACGACAGCAGCTTTACTGAACATACTAAAATTAAAATATGTCTACATAGCAAAATTACATATGGTGATTTTCTAAGACTACATTACATATAGTGAAGAGTCGATACAATGAATGAAAGAAATGAACAGTATTTAGACTATCAATTAATAGGGAATCAACTAAAAGTTGCATTCATTCTTACAAGAAAATGCTTGAACCATCTACTCCATCTTTGTCCCTTGACAAGCTTTTAAGCACACTCTTAGCTCTCATCTGTGATTAAAAAAGAGTTACAAACAAATTTAAAGCTATGTTTTCATTATCGGGGGCTGTTAAGAAATCTAGTTAGAGTCACATACCATGGTACTTTTCATCATATGACCCATAAGATCAAAACGGAACCCATCAATCTGTAATAGATCCATTTAATTGGTGATTACAATCATAAAAAGATATAAATACCAGATGACTATTTTAAATAGTACATAAGGGTATTATGGTAAGTTTACCTTATAATTGACTACCCAGTTTATGAGATCATCAACGATTAAACGATCAACCATAAAATGCTCACTGGCAGTGTTGTTTACACATGTACTGTTCTCAATGAAACCATCTGCATTCCTTCTTAAATAGTAACCTGGAACAATCTACAAGAAAACCGAAATGTTACTATTATACAAACAATGGTGAGTACCTTTTTCCAAACATATAAAGAAGGAAGCCCGAAATCATGTGTTTAACCTTATCATAAACAGAGTTATCATCTGTGGGCCCACTTGCATGTAAATGATTGTATACAACGTCTAACACAACTCGGAGGCCCAAACGGTTAAGTGCCTGCACTTCGTCATATCGTTAACAAAAACTGTCAACCAAGAAAAGTCAAAAGTTTGACTATACACTACGACGGAGATGAATGGATACTAACCTGCACCATATTTCGGAACTCCATTATACGACATGGACCGTTTGGATTAGTTGCATAGCTTCCTTTAGGGACTCCCCAAAGAACGGGATTATATCTTTTCAATAAAATAAGATGCAAAACAAACGATAAGTTTTCCATCCAATTTATGTAACATGTGATATACTAGAAAAAAAATATTAAGAGCATGAATTACCCCCAGTTGTATCCATCCTCATTTTGGATGGCTGTGATGTATTCCTGTTGCTCAGCTGAATCCGGTGCCAAAGATTTGAGCATCTCCATATCTGATCTTTCTCATGGCAACCACAAAAATTATAAACTCTAAAGAAACTTCAGTTTTCTCGTCATGTTAAAAAAGTATTGTAAACAATAGAATGAAGGATTTCTTACCCACAGACTTCCATTTTTCTTTTTCATCTTCAACGTCTCCAAATTGGAAGGTTGGTAAAAGATGAATGTGCGTGAGGCCAGCATCTGACAATTTCTTCAAATGAAGTACACCAGCCGACTCCTTCAAAAAAATGGCTATACTTTATAGCATTTTATAGGTCCAACAGAAGTACATTTGTTTTCAAAATAGTCTTCTTCATCTTTTTCACTAAAAAAATTAAAAACTTGGAGGGATCAATGTTTACCTCAGAAGTGAAAGCAAGATAACCGCCACGAGCTTCAGGATACACAGTGGAGTCGTTAGCACTATATGAAATCATATGTTAGACAAAATTATGTTCTCTACAAAAACAAATTATTTGTACCAAAAGAATCATCTAAAAAGAGGTCACTGATAAATGACACACCTGAAATCTCGAATATGCAATTCATAGATACTAATGTCAGCAAAATCTGCTATATCCGGCTTCTCGTCTACCAAATTATCCCATTTCTGAGGTTTTACATTGTCAGAATCAAGATTGACCAAAAAGGTCCGCTTCCCGTCACCTGAGAGCCTACCAAAACAGTTTAACATGTCTGAGAAAAAAACACGGGTCATTTCCAAAGACGCACACAACAAACGTACCCTCTGGCATAAGGGTCATTTGCAATGCACTTTTCTATCCGCAATGTGCTTGGATGGTAGACAGATACTTCATATACATAATAACACCCTTCCCAACTTCTTGGCCCATTAACATTCCAAACACCATTGGACTCTATAAGCTGGACAATCTCGAGCGGTTCAACGGCATAAGGTCCATTATATATGAGTGCACGTACGTCCTGTTTTCAGACACACATGACCCCAATAAGTTCTATTAAGTAAATGATTAAAGAAGCTATATGGCAGATAGTATTAACTTAAAAAGTAAAGTTACATGAGCAGTTGGAGCCCAAAGATAAAGTGAGACATTTTCGTCTGAGAAAATAGCACCAAGTGGGCCTGTATATGAGAACATGTCGTCAATAACACCGGGTAGCTGTAAACCAGTAACACCAATGCATCTCCCAGTCGCTGCAAAATGTAGCACAAGCATTAATTACAAAACATGAATATATTAAACTTAACATGGTATGTTTCTGCATATATTATTACCGTCAAAGAAAGCGACAGCCAGTTGGTCTTTAAGAATACTATTTAGATCTAATGTTTCCGGGACCTTAAAAGCTTTATAATCTCGTATATGAGGAAACTTATCTCTCACCTGAAAATATTTCGATATATTATTGTGGGGAAAATAAAGTAAAGAAGCGTAACTATCTTACGTTTTGTGGAAGACTCTGATCATGTCTCTCAAGCTGAATATTCGAATCGTAGCCTGTTTGTGGTAAAACGTCGATTATACATAAATAACTCTGAGTCAATTTAAAGATACAGTGATGAGGAGAATCAGGTGTCGGTAGGTTACACACCTTGGATTCCGTTTTCTGCAATGGATAATGCAGCTGATTTACTGGAGTATAAAAAACATGAACCACCAACAACATCCACATCCCAAGCAATCACAGATTTTGAGACCCAGTATGCGCGAGAGTAGGATAGGCTATCCTGCAATAGATAAACCGTAAACGTTACTCATGATTGATTATTGCTAATTAGCATTGATAGAACATGATATGAAGCAACAAGAACACTGAAGCTACTAATACAGGATTCTGCATTTTGAAATCAATAAGGGGGTGTTTGGAATTGTGTTTTTATAAAAGTGATTATGTCATAACAAATGGGGTGCATAAGACAGCATTTGATAAATTCGCATTGAATAAAGATTCGCATCACATGTAAATGACTCTTACATAATCACATAATCAGAACCGGATTTTTTGTAGTTACTTATAAATTGACTACGGTTGGATCAGTTACACAAAGGTCAAGGGTTCGATCCTCACTCCCTGCAAAAAAGCCGGAGGTCCTCTGGAAGCGGCCTCTACCTTCGGGTAGGGGTAAGGCGTTGATTTTTTTATAAACTGATTATCCAAAGCATATAATGTGATCCCTAAATGATCAGATTATATGAACCATCAATCACTATATCCAATCAGTAAAAAACTTACAATGTGCTACTTAAAACACAATAATCACATAATTACTCTTAAACTAAATGCCAAACACCCTCTTAACCCAAAAGCAACCATTACGATATAAAAACATCACGTCACGTGTTGACATAGTGGCAAAAGTCTTGCGACTATCATTACTAAAATGTGGGAGGTCTCAAGTTCAATTCGTGCCGGGTAACCTTAAAAAAAGGGGAGGCCTTCACCTGGATCCTGGGCTCAAACTCCGTGGATTAGTCGGCCGATTTAACCTTATTATAATGATATCCTTAAAATCACAAAAGACCCATAAAACAAAATGCCAACATATGACAATTAAGTATACATTATAAGAACCTGAGAGAGTGATGAAGTGGGGTCCACAAGTGGCATTGTTGAGCTTGAGCAGTGACACTGATGTGTTCTTGTCCTGCATTTAATAATGGAGGGAAAACAGGGTCTGGGTTTGGGTCGGGTCAGGGAATGGGCCTTGTTGGTGTGGATATTGAAGGGAACTCTAGTGGGTGAGATGATGGTAGTGGCAGGAAGTAAAGCAGAAGAGAAAGATAAGCAGCAAGGAAATGACATTTGAGAGAGAAGATGAACCAATTTGGGTTCACAGATTTTTCTTATTTGATTTTCTGTTATTTTTAACTGAAATTTGGATTCTTAACCGGGTTTGACCCGATTCCAAATACCATATATTGTGATTTTTCTTTATGAAAAAAAAAAAAATTATTAAAAACAATGAATGATATGATTCATATTGTCATCGCAATTCTTGATATGACATGAACACGATTTGAAATCGACATGAAGATAAAAAAAAGTTTGGGTTAGAGTCTTAGAGATATACAAGTTCGGATCCATTTAATTAAAGAGTTAGGTTCGGGCTCTGTGAGTAGGGGTGCAAACAAGCCAAACTTTTATCAAGCAACTCGAGCTTGAGCTTGACTCGATCGAGTCGAGCTTTTATCGTGCTCAAGCCCGAGCCCAATAAACAAGCTCGAAACATATAACGATAAGTAACTTAAAACTAACGTAAATATTGGTATAATAATTAAATATTTGTAAGAGGATCATTTTAACCCTAATTCTCCGGAATGTTTTGTATAAGTTCATTCCTCTTGAGTTCATTGTGTATTCTCTTGAATTTTTTTGATAAGTTTGACTATCAAATTTAATGTTTATATATGAATTCAAGCTTTTCGAGCCGAGCTCGAGCCTTACACGAACCAAGCTCAAGCCTAGATGATTAAAGCTTGTCAAGATATCAAACTAAGCTCAAGCCTAACTTATAAATTTCAAGCCAAGCTTAAGCTCTGCCAAGCTCGGCTTGACTCGATTACACCCCTATCTGTGGGTGTTAAACATCCGTCTACTCGTTTTATTGATGAGATGGAATTTTAATGCGTAGCTAGTTGGTGAATATTTAATTGAATTTGTGTTTCGATTTTGAGTTTTATTAAAATTTATGTAGTTTCTTTACAATTTCATTAATTCTTAAAATTAGTAAGAAATTTTGTGATCTAAACTCACTACAAGGATAGGAAGCATCAGCGAGGAAGTTTTGGCGAGGACATGATATCCTCGCCGAAAACCAGAGTTAAAGACTTTCACTTTATACAAAAGCCAAGAAATTTTGACTAAAAATTTTGTCCTTGCAAATAGGTTGACTTTATTTATTTATTTATTCATTTCCTTATCATTTTTTTCGCTACTCTTTCGACAAAGACATTTCCTTGTTAAAATGTTGACCAATTAATTATTAGTTTAATTAACAACTTAGTCATTAATTAAAGAGTAAATTACACCGTTTGTCCCTGTAATTTGGGCCAAATCCCTAGTCTCGTCCTTAATTTTTTTCTTGCATGATTGATGAAACTATATAACATCATTCGTCCTTATCAGTAACGATCGTTAAATGCTTCCATTAAACCCCCTTATATGCTATGCACATGAGGGTATAATTGTCTTTTTAACCTTTTCTCTTTGTTTAAGTCAACTGCTCAATTAAAAATCTCTGTCAATCTTTTTTATCAGGGGCAATTTCATATTTCTCTAACTTAAAAATCATAATTCCATATTTCTCCAACACATGCTTTAAAAGCATTGTATTTATGCACTAAAAATTTGTGTTTTGAGAAAATATGGTATTTTGATTTTGAAGTTGGGTAAATATGGAATTATCCCTCTTTATCATCTAAGGGCACGTTTGGTAGGGTGAAATTCAGAGAAATGAAATGAAGTGAAGAAATCAAATCACAGAATTGAATTCTCACAGAAATTCAATATAAATTATAGTGTTTGGTAACACCAGAGAATTGACTCAAGAAATCAGTATTATTATTATTATTATTATTATTATTACTATTATTATTATTATTATTTTATTATTATTATTATTATTATTATTATTATTACTATTATTATTATTATTATTATTATTATTTATTATTTTATTATTATTATTATTATTATTATTATCATTATTATTATTATTATATTATTATTATTAAAATTATATTATTATTATTATTATTATTATGATTATTATGATTATTATGATTATTATGATTATTATTATTATTATTATTATTATTATTATTATTATTATCCTCCAAGGAATTGATTTCCACTCCAAATGTAAAGGAAATGAATTCCTTGAATTTATGTGTAAACTTAACTCCCTAAGAATTGCAAATCTCTACTTTTTTATTTCTTTGGCTACCAAACAAGAGAAATGAATTCATTTCCATTTCTTTGAGCTCATTTCACCCTACCAAACATGCCTATGGTTTTCAACAACATATACAAAATCTGGAACTTCATTCCATCACGTCTAAAATCTCAACCACCACCACACCTCACCATCCTTATAACACAAATACTTCTACACTTCCTCTCACAACATTCACCATCATCTTCTTTGTTCTAACCCCTCAGTGGCTATGTTTGGCGACAGGTAGCAGTAGCAATAAGCAGTAAGCTGTAGCAGTAAGCAGTAGCAGTAGCAGTAAGCATTAGTTGCTTGTTTAAAAAACGTGTTTGGTAACGTATCTGTAGTTGTAATTATAAAATGTTAAATTACGTAAAGAACCTTGATATATAGGCCTAATAAAGGGGCCTAATGGTGGACCTAAGGCTTTACCATTAGGCCCCTTTATTAGGTCCACCAAACATATTCCTTACGTAAAAGGGCATATACTTATGAATGAATGTTATTTTTTAAGGGTAAATTGGTAATATTAAAAGTAAACGCTAGCTGTATATTGGAAAGCTTCTTTAAGAAGCATTAAGATTGCAAGCTTTTGAGGTGTTGTTAAACGCTAGCAGCAGTGTTGCCAAACAAGCGTTAAGACTGGAATGCTTGTCGCTTGTCGCTTACCGCTCTTAAACGCTTCCAAAAAGGTGTTGCCAAACATGA
>LBNU01009577.1:107093-117387 GCA_014162995.1 Artemisia annua
ATTATTATTATTATTATTATTATCCTCCAAGGAATTGATTTCCACTCCAAATGTAAAGGAAATGAATTCCTTGAATTTATGTGTAAACTTAACTCCCTAAGAATTGCAAATCTCTACTTTTTTATTTCTTTGGCTACCAAACAAGAGAAATGAATTCATTTCCATTTCTTTGAGCTCATTTCACCCTACCAAACATGCCTATGGTTTTCAACAACATATACAAAATCTGGAACTTCATTCCATCACGTCTAAAATCTCAACCACCACCACACCTCACCATCCTTATAACACAAATACTTCTACACTTCCTCTCACAACATTCACCATCATCTTCTTTGTTCTAACCCCTCAGTGGCTATGTTTGGCGACAGGTAGCAGTAGCAATAAGCAGTAAGCTGTAGCAGTAAGCAGTAGCAGTAGCAGTAAGCATTAGTTGCTTGTTTAAAAAACGTGTTTGGTAACGTATCTGTAGTTGTAATTATAAAATGTTAAATTACGTAAAGAACCTTGATATATAGGCCTAATAAAGGGGCCTAATGGTGGACCTAAGGCTTTACCATTAGGCCCCTTTATTAGGTCCACCAAACATATTCCTTACGTAAAAGGGCATATACTTATGAATGAATGTTATTTTTTAAGGGTAAATTGGTAATATTAAAAGTAAACGCTAGCTGTATATTGGAAAGCTTCTTTAAGAAGCATTAAGATTGCAAGCTTTTGAGGTGTTGTTAAACGCTAGCAGCAGTGTTGCCAAACAAGCGTTAAGACTGGAATGCTTGTCGCTTGTCGCTTACCGCTCTTAAACGCTTCCAAAAAGGTGTTGCCAAACATGACCATTATCTCCATCAACCACCACCATGAATACACAAATGCTTGTTAACAAATAGGATGCATGAGAAAACATCTGAAATCTATCCACTTAGCATATCACAGCTGTAAAAAAAATGGGGACAAACTATATAGGAAGATTATGTCTCCTTCTCTCTTTATATAACTACCTAACTAGCCACCATCACCCACCAACGTCCAACCAAATAGCTCCACTTAACCGCTGGCGAACTACCTCCTGCGGCCACGCTTATTCAGACCAACCACAAGCACAGAAAAACTACTGTCGCCGGATGACAAACCGTTGTCGCCGCCAGTCGCCGTCAACATTGCAACAATCAACCACCAGCACCATAGTTTTTGCTATCGCAACCCTATAAACCACTACCTCATATACATCTAATTCTCCATTGACATCAACAAATACATGTAATATTTAACTTATTCAGTTGCAATTTTGAGATATAACATTTTACCTCAATAGATATGTGAATGGGTTTTAGTTTGGTTTTGAAGACAATATAAAGTTGAGGATTGTACATTTGAGCTTTTAATACAATGGAATTTTTGTTCATGGTTTTGAAGTTATAAAGAGATTTATTTTAAGAATTGATGGAAGGTGTTTTAGAAGAAAAGAAAAAAGTAATTGAAGCGGTGTGCCTTACGACAATCTGGAATGCCGGAGAAGAAGAATTGATGGAAGGTGTTTGAAATTTACATGCGACATTGATGTATACTTTGGGCATACATAGTGTATAATTTCAAACACATAACACCACATCATCCACAATCACATATCCTTAACAAATATATGAATTAACTATAAATACATCATGTTTTATCTGCATACATATCAGTAACAAACTTTAGCAAGAAATCTAAATTTACAATGAAAGAATCATTCTTCATTTTCATCATAGCGTTATCCACATTCTCACATTTTCCTCATGCCACTCCTGTTCGTGATACTGACCACAACATCTTAAAATCTAACAACAACTACTACATGTTGCCCGTCATGCATGGCGCAGGTGGTGGCCTGGCCACAACCCGTGGAATGGGTCACTTATGCCCTCTTGAAGTGGTGCAAGAAGTTATCGAAGTGAATGGATTACCCTTCAATTTTTCGTTGGCTAAGCCTAACAAAGATGGCATCATTCATGAATCTATTGATCTTAATATTAAGTTTAGAGCTAACTACATTTTTGGTCCTTATGGTTTGCCGGGTATTTCATTTTTTGTCCAATTTTTCAAAAAGTTCCTGGTTTAGTCCAAAAGTGAAATATCGTTTCGGGTTTGGTCCAATTCTTCATTAACTTTTAGTTTGACCAGTTAGATAATACAAAATGACTATAATACTCTCATCTTGATATTATAAAGTTACTAGAATGCCCTCCCCTTCATTCTTTATTATTATTATTATTATTATTATTATTATTATTATTATTATTATTATTATTATTATTATTATTATTATTATTATTATTATATGTAAAACATGATTGTGAGTGGGTTGGAATGGTTATATAGTATGGTTTGCTGTAAAGAATTGTAAGAACCCCAAGGTATGATTGAGAAACAAAATGGGGTAACACTTTAGCTAATCAAGTGTGTATATTCATTGTGTGTGAATAAGTGTGTAAAAGTGTGAAGAAGGTTATCCCCTTTTCTTGTGTGGGACACATAATCTATTTATAGAGAGGTATTGAATGTTTTGGGACAAAGCCTATGTGGATGGTCAACGGCTGTGAACAAGCCATGTGTTAATCATATGGCGGCCATATAAGAATAACATGTGTCATTCCTTTCTTGGGTTAGTTCGGTTCGTACATAACATGTCTGCTCCATATTCTGGTCACGTGTTCCTACTGTCATGTATCATGTATCGTACCATAACCGCTAGGTGATGGTTGGGTGATAGTTGTTTATGTGTGCATGAATGCGACCTAAGAGGTCTTTCCAGGCTATGAGGGCCTAGGAATGTTTACGCATAGGCTTGGGCTTATCACAAGTGTTGATAATGGGTCCATTATCTATGTGTATTTAGTGGGTTTAGGCCATTAATATTTATTCACTATCATGTCGTCCATTATAGTATACTATATTATTGGGCTAATGATATGATGTTAGACTAATAATAAAGATTATCAGATCATTTCTGTTGGGTTCCAGGCCGAGTCTGGTTTGTAATTAATGCAAATGCAAGTTGCCCCACTTGCGTTGTATTTAAGGGTGAGCATCGGTCCGGGACCGGACCGGACCGGACCGACAAGACCGAAGACCGAATTAAGGTAAAAGCCCGGACCGAGACCGAGACCGAATGTGGTCGGTCCGGTCCGGTCCGGTCTTCGGTCGGTCCGGTCCAAATAGGCAAGATTTGGCAAGTTTTTTCGGTTTTTTGGTCGGTCCGGACCGGACCGAACCGGACCGAACTGACCGAAGACCGAATTAGCCAAAAATCCTAGACCGAGGACCGGACCGAATGTGGTCGGTCCGGTCCGGTCCGGTCCGGTCCGGTCGGTTTTGTCGGTCGGTCCGGTCCATCCGGTCCGTTTGCTCACCCCTAGTTGTATTTGAGCCATATCAGGATGAACTAACATTAAATGTTTTGCGTGGAAAATATAAAGAAAATAATTTGAAATAATTTGAATTTGGTCAACTTGGCGCTTAGCCTTATCAGAGTGTTTGGTTTTTTGTATTGTAACTTTTTCTTTTAATTAGAGTATGTTATTTTTAGGGGTACAAACAAATAAGCATGTGTTTGGATGGATGCATCTTAAATGACAAAAATGCCCTCTTGTTTAACGGACACAATAGGTCAAACTAACGGTGCTATTAAAAATGGACCAAACCCGAAATGCTTGTTTCAATTTTGAACCAAACCCGAGACCTTTTTCAAAAATTGGACTGAAAATGAAATGCCTGACAAAACAAAATAACAAATGGACCAAAAATGTAGTTAACTTTAAGTCTATGGAAGCAGACACGTGTGCTCCAAACACTGTTTGACGGGTCGACCTTAATGTTTTTACATGGCAACAGACTTTGTCAAGCCAGGGGATGGTAGGAAACTAGGAATGCCTGGACTTGCAACCATAAACAATCGGTGCAAGATACAAAAGTATGAGGATCACTATAAGCTTGTATATTGTCCCTCGGTTTGCAACACTTGCAAGCCAGATTGTGCGGATATTTGTTCAATTCTATGGTTGGTGAAAGTGGACGTAGAAGTCTGATATAATAACAAGCCTCTTAAGGTCAAGTTCAAGAAGGCTTAACAAGTTTTGTATATGTCCATCATGAAGGGTTGTACTCTGATGTAAATATCATATGTGAATATGTGATAAACTTAATATAAATGCTATATGAATAAGATATACCGGTATGTTGTGACTACGTATTTGAATTGGCACTTGTACCCTGTCGAGTTTCTTGCTAGACGTTTTCCACTCTAATTTTTTCATTGTTCCAAGAAAGTATTTTAATAGTATGGCTTTAAGTTTAAGTATATTATTGGGACACATGTCAGTAATGAACTTTCTAAAATACAAAAATACCCATCAAACTTTCAAATTTTGTTTCATTATAAGATACGAACTTTTAAAAAAATACCACAATACTCATCCAACTTTCAAATTTGTTTTCATTATCATACGCAACGAGATGAGTTTTATACATTGATAAAACAAAATTTGAAAGTTTGATGGGTATTCTTGTATTTTAGAAAGTTCGTTACTGACATGTGAACACTTGAAAAAGTTCGTAGCTATTATATGCCATTAACCCTTGTTTATTTCTACTAAAAATAAGTTCATAATTTTTTTTCTCCTCCGTTTTTCAAAAGCAAATACTCCGTATAAGCTTTATATTACTTCAACCACGCAAAGTAAAAAAAAGATCCCAAAATATATTAAATGCTTCCATTAAACCCCCTTATATGCTATGCACATGAGGGTATAATTGTCTTTTTAACCTTTTCTCTTTGTTTAAGTCAACTGCTCAATTAAAAATCTCTGTCAATCTTTTTTATCAGGGGCAATTTCATATTTCTCTAACTTAAACATCATAATTCCATATTTCTCCAACACATGCTTTAAAAGCATTGTATTTAGGGTGGTGGCAATGGCCAACGGCATGACCAACGGCATGGCCATACCGCCAGTGAACACCGCCGCCACCTCGGCGGTATGGCCAGCGGCATGGCTTCAGCGGTAATACATGATTCGGAGGTATGGAGCGGTTTGAAGCAAATAGATCCGTTGGAATATTAAAAAATTGACCGTTTGTCCCATTTTGTTACCGTTGGGGTGTCACTATAGATGATAACAAAATAGCAGCAGCTAGGTTATTAGCAGCATTTGAATCATGGGTCTTTTTGTTAAGGATCGCTTGTGGGATTACAAATCTTGAAGATGATGTTCTTGAGGATGATGATTTGAGGGTTTTGAGAGCTGGGGTTGAAAGTAAGATATTTGAGCCAAATAAACTAGAAGCCATTGATGGATTTGGGTTGGAAATGAATGATTAAATGATGGAATTTGGTGTGATTATATGTAAAGGAAGAAGGGGTGTCATGCTGCAATGAAAGCCATTGGTTTTTTGGGAGTTTGAGTGATGGATTGGGTTGTACATACGTGTATTTATGAAAATAAAAAAATAAAAGTAGTTGGGAGGTATGAAAAAGGCATGGTTGCCACTAAAAAGGGGTTGGGAGGTATGAAAAAAGTATGAAATGGTTGGGATGAGGTGGAATGATATTATTGGTGGATTTGGGAGGTATGGATGATTTCGGAAGCATGACTGCCACCACCCTTATGCACTAAAAATTTGTGTTTTGAGAAAATATGGTATTTTAATTTTGAAGTTGGGTAAATATGGAATTATCCTGGTAGGGTGAAATTCAGAGAAATGAAATGAAGTGAAGAAATCAAATCACAGAATTGAATTCTCACAGAAATTCAATATAAATTTTAGTGTTTGGTAACACCAGAGAATTGACTCAAGAAATCAGTATTATTATTATTATTATTATTATTATTATTATTATTATTATTATTATTATTATTATTATTATTATTTATTTATTTATTATTATTATTATTATTATTATTATTATTATTATTATTATTATTATTATTATTTATTATTATTTTTATATTAATATATTATTATTATTATTATATTATTATTATTATTATATTTTTATTATTATTTATTATTTATTATTATTATTATTATCATTATTATTATTATTATTATTATCCTCCAAGGAATTGATTTACACTCCAAATGTAAAGGAAATGAATTCCTTGAATTTATGTGTAAACTTAACTCCCTAAGAATTGCAAATCTCCACTTTTTTATTTCTTTAGCTACCAAACAAGATAAATGAATTCATTTCCATTTCTTTGAGCTCATTTCACCCTACCAAACATGACTTATGGTTTTCAACAACATATACAAAATCTGGAACTTCATTCCATCACTTCTAAAATCTCAACCACCACCACACCTCACCATCCTTATAACACAAATACTTCTACACTTCCTCTCACAACATTCACCATCATCTTCTTTGTTCTAACCCCTCAGTGGCTATGTTTGGCGACAGGTAGCAGTAGCAATAAGCAGTAAGCTGTAGCAGTAAGCAGTAGCAGTAGCAGTAAGCATTAGTTGCTTGTTTAAAAAACGTGTTTGGTAACGTATCTGTAGTTGTAATTATAAAATGTTAAATTACGTAAAGAACCTTGATATATAGGCCTAATAAAGGGGCCTAATGGTGGACCTAAGGCTTTACCATTAGGCCCCTTTATTAGGTCCACCAAACATATTCCTTACGTAAAAGGGCATATACTTATGAATGAATGTTATTTTTTAAGGGTAAATTGGTAATATTAAAAGTAAACGCTAGCTGTATATTGGAAAGCTTCTTTAAGAAGCATTAAGATTGCAAGCTTTTGAGGTGTTGTTAAACGCTAGCAGCAGTGTTGCCAAACAAGCGTTAAGACTGGAATGCTTGTCGCTTGTCGCTTACCGCTCTTAAACGCTTCCAAAAAGGTGTTGCCAAACATGACCATTATCTCCATCAACCACCACCATGAATACACAAATGCTTGTTAACAAATAGGATGCATGAGAAAACATCTGAAATCTATCCACTTAGCATATCACAGCTGTAAAAAAAATGGGGACAAACTATATAGGAAGATTATGTCTCCTTCTCTCTTTATATAACTACCTAACTAGCCACCATCACCCACCAACGTCCAACCAAATAGCTCCACTTAACCGCTGGCGAACTACCTCCTGCGGCCACGCTTATTCAGACCAACCACAAGCACAGAAAAACTACTGTCGCCGGATGACAAACCGTTGTCGCCGCCAGTCGCCGTCAACATTGCAACAATCAACCACCAGCACCATAGTTTTTGCTATCGCAACCCTATAAACCACTACCTCATATACATCTAATTCTCCATTGACATCAACAAATACATGTAATATTTAACTTATTCAGTTGCAATTTTGAGATATAACATTTTACCTCAATAGATATGTGAATGGGTTTTAGTTTGGTTTTGAAGACAATATAAAGTTGAGGATTGTACATTTGAGCTTTTAATACAATGGAATTTTTGTTCATGGTTTTGAAGTTATAAAGAGATTTATTTTAAGAATTGATGGAAGGTGTTTTAGAAGAAAAGAAAAAAGTAATTGAAGCGGTGTGCCTTACGACAATCTGGAATGCCGGAGAAGAAGAATTGATGGAAGGTGTTTGAAATTTACATGCGACATTGATGTATACTTTGGGCATACATAGTGTATAATTTCAAACACATAACACCACATCATCCACAATCACATATCCTTAATAAATATATGAATTAACTATAAATACATCATGTTTTATCTGCATACATATCAGTAACAAACTTTAGCAAGAAATCTAAATTTACAATGAAAGAATCATTCTTCATTTTCATCATAGCGTTATCCACATTCTCACATTTTCCTCATGCCACTCCTGTTCGTGATACTGACCACAACATCTTAAAATCTAACAACAACTACTACATGTTGCCCGTCATGCATGGCGCAGGTGGTGGCCTGGCCACAACCCGTGGAATGGGTCACTTATGCCCTCTTGAAGTGGTGCAAGAAGTTATCGAAGTGAATGGATTACCCTTCAATTTTTCGTTGGCTAAGCCTAACAAAGATGGCATCATTCATGAATCTATTGATCTTAATATTAAGTTTAGAGCTAACTACATTTTTGGTCCTTATGGTTTGCCGGGTATTTCATTTTTTGTCCAATTTTTCAAAAAGTTCCTGGTTTAGTCCAAAAGTGAAATATCGTTTCGGGTTTGGTCCAATTCTTCATTAACTTTTAGTTTGACCAGTTAGATAATACAAAATGACTATAATACTCTCATCTTGATATTATAAAGTTACTAGAATGCCCTCCCCTTCATTCTTTATTATTATTATTATTATTATTATTATTATTATTATTATTATTATTATTATTATTATTATTATTATTATTATTATTATTATATGTAAAACATGATTGTGAGTGGGTTGGAATGGTTATATAGTATGGTTTGCTGTAAAGAATTGTAAGGACCCCAAGGTATGATTGAGAAACAAAATGGGGTAACACTTTAGCTAATCAAGTGTGTATATTCATTGTGTGTGAATAAGTGTGTAAAAGTGTGAAGAAGGTTATCCCCTTTTCTTGTGTGGGACACATAATCTATTTATAGAGAGGTATTGAATGTTTTGGGACAAAACCTATGTGGATGGTCAACGGCTGTGAACAAGCCATGTGTTAATCATATGGCGGCCATATAAGAATAACATGTGTCATTCCTTTCTTGGGTTAGTTCGGTTCGTACATAACATGTCTGCTCCATATTCTGGTCACATGTTCCTACTGTCATGTGTCATGTATCGTACCATAACCGCTAGGTGACGGTTGGGTGATAGTTGTTTATGTGTGCATGAATGCGACCTAAGAGGTCTTTCCAGGCTATGAGGGCCTAGGAATGTTTACGCATAGGCTTGGGCTTATCACAAGTGTTGATAATGGGTCCATTATCTATGTGTATTTAGTGGGTTTAGGCCATTAATATTTATTCACTATCATGTCGTCCATTATAGTATACTATATTATTGGGCTAATGATATGATGTTAGACTAATAATAAAGATTATCAGATCATTTCTGTTGGGTTCCAGGCCGAGTCTGGTTTGTAATTAATGCAAATGCAAGTTGCCCCACTTGCGTTGTATTTGAGCCATATCAGGATGAACTAACATTAAATGTTTTGCGTGGAAAATATAAAGAAAATAATTTTAAATAATTTGAATTTGGTCAACTTGGCGCTTAGCCTTATCAGAGTGTTTGGTTTTTTGTATTGTAACTTTTTCTTTTAATTAGAGTATGTTATTTTTAGGGGTACAAACAAATAAGCATGTGTTTGGATGGATGCATCTTAAATGACAAAAATGCCCTCTTGTTTAACGGACACAATAGGTCAAACTAACGGTGCTATTAAAAATGGACCAAACCCGAAATGCTTGTTTCAATTTTGAACCAAACCCGAGACCTTTTTCAAAAATTGGACTGAAAATGAAATGCCTGACAAAACAAAATAACAAATGGACCAAAAATGTAGTTAACTTTAAGTCTATGGAAGCAGACACGTGTGCTCCAAACACTGTTTGACGGGTCGACCTTAATGTTTTTACAGGGCAACAGACTTTGTCAAGCCAGGGGATGGTAGGAAACTAGGAATGCCTGGACTTGCAACCATAAACAATCGGTTCAAGATACAAAAGTATGAGGATCACTATAAGCTTGTATATTGTCCCTCGGTTTGCAACACTTGCAAGCCAGATTGTGCGGATATTTGTTCAATTCTATGGTTGGTGAAAGTGGACGTAGAAGTCTGATATAATAACAAGCCTCTTAAGGTCAAGTTCAAGAAGGCTTAACAAGTTTTGTATATGTCCATCATGAAGGGTTGTACTCTGATGTAAATATCATATGTGAATATGTGATAAACTTAATATAAATGCTATATGAATAAGATATACCGGTATGTTGTGACTACGTATTTGAATTGGCACTTGTACCCTGTCGAGTTTCTTGCTAGACGTTTTCCACTCTAATTTTTTCATTGTTCCAAGAAAGTATTTTAATAGTATGGCTTTAAGTTTAAGTATATTATAGGGACACATGTCAGTAATGAACTTTCTAAAATACAAGAATACCCATCAAACTTTCAAATTTTGTTTTATCAATGTATAAAACTCATCTCGTTGCGTATGATAATGAAAACAAATTTGAAAGTTGGATGAGTATTGTGGTATTTTTTTAAAAGTTCGTATCTTATAATGAAACAAAATTTGAAAGTTTGATGGGTATTCTTGTATTTTAGAAAGTTCATTACTGACATGTG
>LBNU01009577.1:117563-134904 GCA_014162995.1 Artemisia annua
ATATATATATATATATATATATATATATATATATATATATATATATATATATATATATATATATATATATATATATATATATATATATATATATTATTTCACTTATTCTCTCTCTGCATTCAAGCGTTAATTCTGACACTTGTCAGGATTCTGTGAGTAAGAGGATAAGTAGAAATAATTTGCAGGAGAAAATAGCATTTACCTTAATTTCATATATCACCCAACTTTCATGATTAATTTCATTTATACCCAAAGTACAAATATTGAATGCATGATGCACAATGTTTTTAATGCATGTTTGAGTATATGTGAATTTTCCAACTAAAAGAAAGGGAGATATGAAATTGCACCAAACAACAAATACTACCGCTATATATATAAAGGTTTAAGTCATACAATAGACACGTATTTTTATCAAATGTACCGACGTGGTACGTGAACAAAAAAACTACTCGTCTCACTTGAACTTTCGTGCTAATATGGCCATAGTTTTACCGGCTACTAGTAAAACCGGATAAAATAATTCAAAACGATGACGTGGTATTTTCCTTATGTTTTTAGTTATTTTCATATGTGACGTGTAGGTAGTTATGTGCTATTAAACACATTTAAACACTTTATCAAACCATAACCACTTTCGAATTTTTTTTATTTATTTTTTTTTATTTTTTTTTTCAAAATCACATCTAACCTTAAACATTCAAAATTGATAACCATGAAGAAGATAACTAGTAATGTTCACCACGAAGGTATTTATATACATGACCCTTTAAAATATAGTAACAATGATGTTGATGTATGTAAAAATATTGATTTGGGAAAGGTCAACCAATCGAAGTTGTTGAGGATAATCACTGAATCTTGTACGTTTCCTGTTGAAGGTATGTATTATGGTGCTCCTAAAAAAGATCTTTGCAAACACTTGAAAGCTTTAAGGAAGGATGGTGACTTAGCCAATTTTATCAAATTAGCTTTCGATAATGGTTGCAAAGTACTTTGTTTGTTGAACATCATGGTTATGATGTTATTGTTGATGGTGTAAATGCGCGTGATGAAGAAGTTGATGATGGACTATAGCAGAATATGTTGTTGAAGAAGTTGATACGGAAGATTTAGCAGAATATGTTGGTCCAGAATATGTAGGTGAAGATGTTATTATTCCAAACATAGGCGTTACCGACACTTTTCTAAATAAGTTAGTTGATGGTAAGTACATTAATAGTCAGGATGTTGGTGCTAACTTAGGTAGAAATTAATGTAGTTTATTTTGCATGAAATTTGAGCACCCTAACCACCTTAAAGATTGTTTGATTATTTATGAGATTACTAATGGATATCAGTTATGGTATAGAAGGAATGATTACAGAAGTATAACAATTTTGTGTGGCAGAAATGTTCAAGAAGGAAGGTGTTCAAGTAAGAAAGGAAAACATAAGGTAGATGAGGGCAATCAGTCTGTGAAGTTGACTAAATCAAAAGTTAGGGAAGTTACTAATTCACCTAAGTCTAAGGCTACACCTAATGCTAATTGTTCTAAAGAGGCTAGTATGCTAAACTAACTTTAAATATTAATGAAAGGATAATTTAACATTCAAACTTTGTACTAATATGCATAATATTGGTAACCAATTACTTAGTAAAAAGTTAATATTTTGAGTTTTTATTTATTTTATTTTTTGCATAATTAGCTGGACCTCTAGCTTTGTTGGCACCTTTGATTTGCATAAGAACCGGTTTTAGGTATGCTACTATAATATCACAACAACATCTTACAAACACAAATGCATCTCCAAAATTTAGCTCATGCTATGATTCATATTTAATTACAACCATTTTCTTTATTATGGCTGAGATTCATTCTTTTTTACGGTTGTAGAAAGATGAAGATGAATTGACGCTGATGTGAAAGTAGTGACCTCGGTCATGGGCTCACTTATAACACTTAGTCTGACAATAATACCATGTAAGAGTTAGGTATAATTACGAGAGTTAATTACAAATTTCGTCATTGTGGTTTACACCTTTTTTTTCAGCTTTTGTCCTTTAACTTTAATAACTACACTGTCCTTGTGGTTGTCTATTTCTAACAGACCAGTCATTTGACCAAACGGCCGGTAAAATAATGTCATTAAGTGCCCTATGTGCTAGTCACATGAGGGGCAGTTTGGTCTTTATACTAATCATCTTCAACCTCCACCTTTCTTCAGGAGCTTTCAATTTTTATAAGATCAAAATCAAGAAGAAAGTTGAAAAAGGTGTAAACCTCAAGGACGGAATTTTTAACTAACCCAATCTTTTTTATCATTCTCGAATGAAACACATTAAAATCCGTCGTCACTTTCTTTGCGACAATGTTCAAAATGGAAATATATCGATTCAAAAAGTTCCATCAGAAGACAACATAGCTGATATACTCACTGAACCTCTCAGACGTGAACCTTTTAACTATCTTCGTTTGGGTTTAGGAATGATGGAACACATACCATAAAACTCAGAATCTGCTGAGAATACACCCTTCTGTTGAAAATTANAAAAAAACAACAACAACAACAAAAAAAACAAAAAAAAACGCATGGACTATACCCTTAATTATTTTAAGGTACCGTGGTACCGTCTGACTTTAAAAACGGGTATAACTCAGGTTTTTCCAACTTTTTCATTTCTTCCCATCATTTACTTTCAGCAAACTCAAACTCAAAACCCTTAACCTAAAATTCATATCTTCACCTCTCAAGATCAAATTCGCACAAGACTTTCTTACATTTTCTCATCTCAACCATCGATTATAAGTAATCTTATTTAATTTCTTCTAATCTTGTGTCTAGATTCTATTTTGCACAAAAATTGAAATTGTGGATCTAAGCATTTTTTTTGGTTAACCATGATTTTCGACCTTTTGGCGGACTAATTCACGGGATTTGAACCCACTGTCACATAGATTCAAACCAGGTAAAGCCTTCCCTTTTCAGGAGGTTAGCGTGGCCACTTAAGGTTGTTTGCACCTAGCAGGAATTGAACTTGAGACTTCATATTGCATATTTGTTAGATTAGAACTAGGATTAGGATATGCATGACTAATTGAAGTTCCTTAGTTATAAATTTAGTATTATTAGCAACAAATTTGAATTAGCAATTACATAAAACCCCAAATTTCATTTTATGAAAAATTTCTCACAATTAGAATCATCATGAAAATGTTTTCTTGCATTGCTAATACACTCTAAAAATGTTTTCTCATGCATACACAATGAACTTTCGAATACTAGCCGAAATACACAACTAATATGTACTTTTCGACAAATTCCATTGATTGAGCAAAATTAGATTTAGAAGTGTTTGGGTAAACTCAATTTTTTTTAGTCGAGTTTACCGCACCTCCACATAGTTTGCATATCAGCAGGGTCACTCTGTTGGAATATTAATATCATGACAATCATAAATTAACAAGAAAATATCAAAAGCACGCAACGGAAGCAAAGAATCAATACAAGTAATTTAATTAACCGAAAACTAAAAGAAACGCGTACCTTTTAGCAAATCCAAGAAAAACAAGATCAAATCAAGTTAAACCCTAAAATTAGGGTTTATGTGGATAATTATGTTTAATTCGATTAGGGTAAAAATCAACACAAGTGGTGTTTGCTCTACGATATTGTAGACACGTATTACTAACGATTCGATGCGAAAAACTACGTTCTTGGATCACAATAATTAACCTAAACACTTTAGTTATGCAAAAACAAATCGATATGATGGAGGGTATACGATCGGCCAAAGCAAACAAGAGGTAGAAGAGAAGAAGTTAGGGTTAACTAGGTGAACAAAGATTAACAAACAATGACTACAAGCCTTTGTATTTATAGTGTGTTAACTTGGAGACCAAGTTTGAGATGGATTGGGTTTCACAAACCCTGTACGGATCGGCCACAATGAATAGAAGGGTTTCGGATCCTTCTTGACCTCTATTTTCATCTCTAGTCTCTTAACATAACATTTAACGACCGTTAGTCAAATATCGTTAAGTACTAACATCCGTTAAATACTACGTCCGTTAAGTATTTGTTGTGATTAAATAATTAAATATAACATTTTATATTAATTATTTTAACATCGATTCTCATACGTAAAGTGTGCAATCCCATAGACTCGTGTTCGAATCTGGTCATACATATATTAATTATATCCACAAACTTTTCACACTCTTGCTGTTGTGGGTATATGGATGGGAAACCGAGTCGCACTTAGCCGAAATCTGGTTAAAAGTAGGACATTAAGGGGGTGTTTCTTTTTTTTCTTAGCTAAAGGTTCATGTGGGTCATACCACTATATAAGGCTCTTAATTGGGAGAGGATGATAATTTAAGCCTTATGTATATAGAGAGAATAAGGGAATTCTATGAGCCCCACCTAAAAAATAATAATATTAAATTATATCCCTTAGCTAACAGAAAAAAAGAAACACCCCCTAAGAGTTCTTTTCATATCATTCATATCATATTAATTTGCAAAATTAGATATTAAAAAATCTATACTACATATAAAGTATGAATGACTCTCTCTCCAAAATTTTAAGACTTACAAGAAATTAAACATGGTTTACAACACTTTAATGCACCCAATTTTCAGAATTACAACAGAGTAAGCGTATTGTACAACAAAATAAAGCGTGATGTTATTTTAAGACCAAAATTCTATCAAACAACATTAATACTATTAAAGACACCCTTTCACAAAAAATTACAACCATTTAAGCAAAATGTACAATAGTTGCAACCAATTTTCATATTTACAACAAAATAAGCATAGTGTACAACAAAATAAGCATGATGTAATTTTCAGACCTACAACATTAATGCTATTAAAGTGATCAATATTATTAATGACTATAATGACTACTACTTACAAGAAAAGAAACAGTGTACAACACTTTAATGCACATAATTTCCAGACGTACAACACAAGAAGCATAGTGTACAATAAAATACCACATTAATGCTATTTAATGTAGTTAATTATTTAACTGGTCAATAAATACAATTAATACAGTTATTAAAACACCCCTTACATAAGAAATACAAATTATCAAGCATATTGTACAACCAAATTAAACACAATTCCTGCATTAAATTTCACTACTACAAATAATAAAGCANAGATCAGTATCTAAGATAGGTTTGAATTATAACCAACTTGATATCACTAAGATTTACTCAAATATATGCAAGTTAACATTTACTCATTTTTCAAATTAACACACTAGTAAGCATTATACGAAAATCATATAATCAATCAAGGCATCATCAAAAGTGTCAGTAACTTATACCACCTTACCAATTTACATACTGTAAAGGTAATGTCTAACGATTATCCGTATTAAGTGCAAAAGCAGCAAAACAATATAAGTTAGAATTTATTTGTTCAGGTATCAAGTACATAAATCTAATGGCGTATAATATTAACAATATATAAACTAAACAGTTAGATATACCATCCACATGCTTACGGAATATGATATTAACTAAATTTATTAACAAAATTTAATAATCAATATGTTAACAATATATATAGAGAAGACAGTGAAATCAAATACAATCATGATAGGCAAAAGGCAAAAGAGTACATATAACAAAATGTGGTATTACTGATCCTATCACGTAGAAAACATTAATATAGGATGTGAATTAGATTTACATGATTCAATACATCTAGTCATATTATGTTTTTGTTTAACTGTTAGGATAAATACTATAGCAAATGAAGAAAGCATTAAATTATTACGTAGGAACATTTTGATCACATATTTAAACGTTACATTGGACAAAATAAAGCATTAAGCAAACAAGTTTACAAAGTATGAGGTGTGTCATCAAAATATGCATGATTAGATATGTATGTTTACTTATCTATATTAAACTAACATAAATTTACACGTATGCCCATTAATTCTTCGATCAAAATATTAGAACACACGATGCATACCGTACTACGGAGTATTAAATAAATGGGCATCAAGACATACCGGTCAAAATCAAGGATTACACTTTGAGACTGTCGTGCTGATAACGTGTTGTGAAAGAACGGCCTAATAGCACAATAAGAACAATAATCAAAAGAACATAAAAGAGTATGAGAGGGAAAGATATAACTTGTTATTGGTGTCCCTTCACATTACATTAGGTGCCTCTATTTATAGGGACCATAACATGAATGATATTAAGTACAATGATGTAGGTTACAAGGTTAATCATAAAGGTGAAGGTTACACATTAGGAGATATAAATGTGATGATTAATGTGTACAATCAATATAATAAATATATTCATAACATAAAGCACATTATACAAATAATATTCAATCCCGAACGGGTAAAGGGCCAAATGGGCTTGAGCCCGAACGGGCGTGGACCAAACGGGCTCGAGCCCGAACAGGCACGCGCCAACGGGTTCGAGCCTGAACGGGCACGGGGTATACGAAATTCTTGATATCCGTAAATTTATTGTCAAAAAGAACATAATAAACTAAGATACATTATTCATCAAAAAATTTAATATCAAGGTACCCGCCGCTGCAACGCGTGGATACCCTGCTAGTATATATATGATGATAAAACATATCGATATATATTCCTTATCTTTTTATAGCAAACCACGCTACATTTAGCCATGGCGCTTGTCCTTCACATGCGACAGTGATGTAAACTTTTGGCATACGTTCGTTTAGATCTATTATAATATCACAATAACGTATATACAACGTACTATAAATACATGTTGCCCCATTGTCATGCATATCACTTACAAGTGACAGACCTTGGTAACAAAGCTAAATTTACAAAATGAAAGTAGCATTTTTCATTTTCATAGTGTTATCCACATTCTCACTTTCCTCATGCCAAACCCCGCCAACTCCGGTCCGTGATACCGACGGCAACACCCTTAAAGCTGGCAACAACTACTACATCTTGCCTGTCATGCACGGCGTGGGTGGTGGCTTAATCACAGCCCGCGGAAGATATAGTGGCGAGTTATGTCCCACGGAAGTTGCCCAAGAAGTTACCGAGGTGCCTGGGTATCCCTTGAAATTCATACCAGCCAACCCCAACAAAGATGACATAATTCGTGAATCAACAGATCTTAACATTATGTTTGTGGATCCACATGCGTGCGTTCCAAATGCAGTTTGGAGGGTAGAAACTCATGATGTTGGGGTACGGTTCTTGTCTAGTCAGGGGCTTTTAGGAAGACCGGGCCCACAAACCATAAACAATTGGTTCAAGATACAAAAGTATCAAGATTCCTATAAGCTTGTGTATTGTCCCTCGGTGTGCAAAACTTGCAAGCTAGCTTGCGCAGATATTGGTATAACGCTTGGTGAACGAGGACGTCGAAGTTTGACTTTGAATAACAAGCCATTCAAGGTCAAGTTCAAGAAGGCATGACAAGTTTCAGGCCCACAATGGATGCTTGCACTTTGATGTAATTATATGTGAATAACAAATACTCCCTCCGTCCCAAATTTATTGTCCCCTATTGACTTTTTTAGTATTTCTTCTTCAACTTTGACTTTAAATATTTTTGTGGGTGTTATATAATATTTGATGCAAAATATATAAATGAATTGGGTTTTAAGTGTACTTTTCAATGGTATAATTTTTCATCAAGTATTATATAATAAAAAAAAGTATATTTATGGTCAAAGTTGAACCAGTTTTACTTTGAAAATTCAAACTGGACAATAATTTTGGGACGGAGGGAGTAATAAAGAGCTCTTGATGTACTAAACAACGTTATGATATCCATAAAATACCGTTGTGTTGTTTGTTTGCTAAAAGACACTGAGTGTGAATCTTTATACGTTGAACAGTTTCTATATCAACGTATAAAAACTGTTCAACGTATATTATTCCTAGATGTGAATAATCCCCTTGAACAGTAATCAGAGCTAAGTTTCAGTTTGCACAAGTTAAGTTAATCAACATCAAATGATTAAAACACAAGCTAAGTTTCAGTTTGTGTTCATGCTTACTGAAAAGGAGTATCCACAAACACAAATACAATGTTTGTAAAACTTAGCTTGTTAGACTTCATTACTATGAAAATGAAAAATGCTACTTTCATTTTGTGTTCATTCCCCATTCCTTTGATGACAAAACAAACACAAATACAATGCTTACTGAAAAGGAGTATCCACAAACACAAATACAATGTTTGTGGTAGTTGTGAATCTTTATACGTTGAACAGTAATCCGAGCTGATATTATTGATTAAGCATATTATTATGTGTTTTAATCATTTGATGTTCATGTACCACTCAAGGGGAAGTGTTTGATGTTTGCTACTATTGATTACTATTTCTACTGCTAGTTGGAGTTTTCTATTGTTTTGGGTTCATTATTCGTTTTGTGCTTCATGGAGGGTAATTTGAAACATTGGAAGGCTTGGATTGGAAGTATGATATTGGTTCGTGGTGGTAAAGATCATATTTCATATATTCCCTATTTGTTGATTTAAAGAGCTCTTGATGTACTAAACAACGTTATGATATCCATAAAATACCGTTGTGTTGTTTGTTTGCTAAAAGACACTGAGTGTGAATCTTTATACGTTGAACAGTTTCTATATCAACGTATAAAAACTGTTCAACGTATATTATTCTTAGATGTGAATAATCCCCTTGAACAGTAATCAGAGCTAAGTTTCAGTTTGCACAAGTTAAGTTAATCAACATCAAATGATTAAAACACAAGCTAAGTTTCAGTTTGTGTTCATGCTTACTGAAAAGGAGTATCCACAAACACAAATACAATGTTTGTAAAACTTAGCTTGTTAGACTTCATTACTATGAAAATGAAAAATGCTACTTTCATTTTGTGTTCAATTCCCCATTCCTTTGATGACAAAACAAACACAAATAAATGCTTACTGAAAAAGAGTATCCACAAACACAAATACAATGTTTGTGGTAGTTGTGAATCTTTATACGTTGAACAGTAATCAGAGCTGATATTATTGATTAAGCATATTATTATGTGTTTTAATCATTTGATGTTCATGCACCACTCAAGGGGAAGTGTTTGATGTTTGCTACTATTGATTACTATTTCTGAGGTTTTACATTGTCAGAATCAAGATTGACCAAAAAGGTCCGCTTCCCGTCACCTGAGAGCCTACCAAAACAGTTTAACATGTCTGAGAAAAAAACACGGGTCATTTCCAAAGACGCACACAACAAACATACCCTCTGGCATAAGGGTCATTTGCAATGCACTTTTCTATCCGCAATGTGCTGGGATGGTAGACAGATACTTCATATACATAATAACACCCTTCCCAACCTCTTGGCCCATTAACATTCCAAACACCATTGGACTCTATAAGCTGGACAATCTCGAGCGGTTCAACGGCATAAGGTCCATTATATATGAGTGCACGTACGTCCTGTTTTCAGACACACATGACCCCAATAAGTTCTATTAAGTAAATGATTAAAGAAGCTATATGGCAGATAGTATTAATTTAAAAAGTAAAGTTACGTGAGCAGTTGGAGCCCAAAGATAAAGTGAGACATTTTCGTCTGAGAAAATAGCACCAAGTGGGCCTGTATATGAGAACATGTCGTCAATAACACCGGGTAGCTGTAAACCAGTAACACCAATGCATCTCCCAGTCGCTGCAAAATGTAGCACAAGCATGAATTACAAAACATGAATATATTAAACTTAACATGGTATGTTTCTGCATATATTATTACCGTCAAAGAAAGCGACAGCCAGTTGGTCTTTAAGAATACTATTTAGATCTAATGTTTCCGGGACCTTAAAAGCTTTATAATCTCGTATATGAGGAAACTTATCTCTCACCTGAAAATATTTCGATATATTATTGTGGGGAAAATAAAGTAAAGAAGCGTAACTATCTTACGTTTTGTGGAAGACTCTGATCATGTCTCTCAAGCTGAATATTCGAATCGTAGCCTGTTTGTGGTAAAACGTCGATTATACATAAATAACTCTGAATCAATTTAAAGATACAGTGATGAGGAGAATCAGGTGTCGGTAGGTTACACACCTTGGATTCCGTTTTCTGCAATGGATAATGCAGCTGATTTACTGGAGTATAAAAAACATGAACCACCAACAACATCCACATCCCAAGCAATCACAGATTTTGAGACCCAGTATGCGCGAGAGTAGGATAGGCTATCCTGCAATAGATAAACCGTAAACGTTACTCATGATTAAGAGTGTTGAGTTACGATTATTGCTAATTAGCATTGATAGAACATGATATGAAGCAACAAGAACACTGAAGCTACTAATACAGGATTCTGCATTTTGAAATCAATAAGGGGGTGTTTGGAATTGTGTTTTTATAAAAGTGATTATGTCATAACAAATGGGGTGCATAAGACAGCATTTGATAAATTCGCATTGAATAAAGATTCGCATCACATGTAAATGACTCTTACATAATCACATAATCAGAACCGGATTTTTTGTAGTTACTTATAAATTGACTACGGTTGGATCAGTTACACAAAGGTCAAGGTTCGATCCTCACTCCCTGCAAAAAAGCCGGAGGTCCTCTGGAAGCGGCCTCTACCTTCAGGTAGGGGCAAGGCGTTGATTTTTTTATAAACTGATTATCCAAAGCATATAATGTGATCCCTAAATGATCAGATTATATGAACCATCAATCACTATATCCAATCAGTAAAAAACTTACAGTGTGCTACTTAAAAACACAATAATCACATAATTACTCTTAAACTAAATGCCAAACACCCTCTTAACCCAAAAGCAACCATTACGATATAAAAAACTTACCTGAAATCTCGAATATGCAATTCATAGATACTAATGTCAGCAAAATCTGCTATATCCGGCTTCTCGTCTACCAAATTATCCCATTTCTGAGGTTTTACATTGTCAGAATCAAGATTGACCAAAAAAGTCCGCTTCCCGTCACCTGAGAGCCTACCAAAACAGTTTAACATGTCTGAGAAAAAAACACGGGTCATTTCCAAAGACGCACACAACAAACATACCCTCTGGCATAAGGGTCATTTGCAATGCACTTTTCTATCCGCAATGTGCTGGGATGGTAGACAGATACTTCATATACATAATAACACCCTTCCCAACTTCTTGGCCCATTAACATTCCAAACACCATTGGACTCTATAAGCTGGACAATCTCGAGCGGTTCAATGGCATAAGGTCCATTATATATGAGTGCACGTACGTCCTGTTTTCAGACATACATGACCCCAATAAGTTCTATTAAGTAAATGATTAAAGAAGCTATATGGCAGATAGTATTAATTTAAAAAGTAAAGTTNTCATCTAAAAAGAGGTCACTGATAAATGACACACCTGAAATCTCGAATATGCAATTCATAGATACTAATGTCAGCAAAATCTGCTATATCCGGCTTCTCGTCTACCAAATTATCCCATTTCTGAGGTTTTACATTGTCAGAATCAAGATTGACCAAAAAGGTCCGCTTCCCGTCACCTGAGAGCCTACCAAAACAGTTTAACATGTCTGAGAAAAAAACACGGGTCATTTCCAAAGACGCACACAACAAACATACCCTCTGGCATAAGGGTCATTTGCAATGCACTTTTCTATCCGCAATGTGCTGGGATGGTAGACAGATACTTCATATACATAATAACACCCTTCCCAACTTCTTGGCCCATTAACATTCCAAACACCATTGGACTCTATAAGCTGGACAATCTCGAGCGGTTCAACGGCATAAGGTCCATTATATATGAGTGCACGTACGTCCTGTTTTCAGACACACATGACCCCAATAAGTTCTATTAAGTAAATGATTAAAGAAGCTATATGGCAGATAGTATTAATTTAAAAAGTAAAGTTACGTGAGCAGTTGGAGCCCAAAGATAAAGTGAGACATTTTCGTCTGAGAAAATAGCACCAAGTGGGCCTGTATATGAGAACATGTCGTCAATAACACCGGGTAGCTGTAAACCAGTAACACCAATGCATCTCCCAGTCGCTGCAAAATGTAGCACAAGCATTAATTACAAAACATGAATATATTAAACTTAACATGGTATGTTTCTGCATATATTATTACCGTCAAAGAAAGCGACAGCCAGTTGGTCTTTAAGAATACTATTTAGATCTAATGTTTCCGGGACCTTAAAAGCTTTGTAATCTCGTATATGAGGAAACTTATCTCTCACCTGAAAATATTTCGATATATTATTGTGGGGAAAATAAAGTAAAGAAGGGTAACTATCTTACGTTTTGTGGAAGACTCTGATCATGTCTCTCAAGCTGAATATTCGAATCGTAGCCTGTTTGTGGTAAAACGTCGATTATACATAAATAACTCTGAATCAATTTAAAGATACAGAGATGAGGAGAATCAGGTGTGGGTAGGGTACACACCTTGGATTCCGTTTTCTGCAATGGATAAAGCAGCTGATTTACTAGAGTATAAAAAACATGAACCACCAACAACATCCACATCCCAAGCAATCACAGATTTTGATACCCAGTATGCGCGAGAGTAGGATAGGCTATCCTGCAATAGATAAACCGTAAACGTTACTCATGATTAAGAGTGTTGAGTTACGATTATTGCTAATTAGCATTGATAGAACATGATATGAAACAACAAGAACACTGAAGCTACTAATACAGGATTCTGCATTTCAAAATCAATAAGGGGGTGTTTGGAATTGTGTTTTTATAAAAGTGATTATGTCATAACAAATGGGGTGCATAAGACAGCATTTGATAAATTCTCATTGAATAAAGATTCGCATCACATGTAAAATGACTCTTACATAATCACATAATCAGAAGTATTCAGAACCAGATTCTTTGTAGTTACTTATAAATTGACTACGGTTGGATCAGTTACACAAAGGTCAAGGGTTCGATCCTCACTCCCTGTAAAAAAGCCGGAGGTCCTCTGGAAGCGGCCTCTACCTTCGGGTAGGGGTAAGGCTGTCTACATCTCACCTCCTCCATACCTCGTGGAAGACGGGATTGGGTAAACATTGATTTTTTTATAAACGGATTATCCAAAGCATATAATGTGATCCCTAAATGATCAGATTATATGAACCACTAATCACTATATCCAATCATTAAAAAACTTACAGTGTGCTACTTAAAAACACAATAATCACATAATTACTCTTAAACTAAATGCCAAACACCCTTGTAACCCAAAAGCAACCATTACGATATAAAACCACTTAGGGAGTGCTTTAACCCGCTTGCGGCAGTAGGTTCAAACCCCGTGGATTAGTCGGCCAATTTAACCTCATTATAATGATATCCTTAAAATCACAAAAGACCCATAAAACAAAATGCCAACATATGACAATTAAATATACATTGTAAGAACCTGAGAGAGTGATGAAGTGGGGTCCACAAGTGGCATTGTTGAGCTTGAGCAGTGACACTGATGTGTTCTTGTCCTGCATTTAATAATGGAGGGAAAACAGGGTCTGGGTTTGGGTCGGGTCAGGGAATGGGTCTTGTTGGTGTGGATATTGAAGGGAATTCTAGTGGGTGAGATGATGGTAGTGGCAGGAAGTAAAGCAGAAGAGAAAGATAGGCAGCAAGGAAATGACATTTGGAGAGAAGATGAACCAATTTGGGTTCACAGATTTTTTTCTTATTTGATTTTCTGTTATTTTTAACGGTATTTTGGCTTTTTAACCGGGTTTGACCCGATTCCAAATACCATATATTGTGATTTTTCTTAATGAAAAGTACAATGAGTATAAGAGGTCAATCTATGTTAAAGGGTTGAGTTGAGTGATATGATTCATATTGTCATCGCGATTTTCGTCCTGACACGAACACACGATTTGAAATCGGCATGAAAATAAACATGTTTGGGTTAGAGATAACAGGTTCAAGTCTCTTTAATTAACGAGTTAGGTTTTGGGTTATGTGTGTGTTAAATATCCGTCAATTCGTTTCACTGTAAAAGTCATAAGCCAATAAATACATAACCATAAGTGTTGAAAATTAAAATGATCCGATGGAATGTTATTGCGTAGTAAATTAATTGAATTTGTGTTTCAATCTTGAGTTTTATTGAAATTTATGTATTTTTTTTTAAGTATTATTATTATTATTTTTTTTCCGTAACTTCATTAATTTTTAAAATTAGTAAGGAATTTTGTGATCTAAACTCACTTCAAGGAAAGGAAGCACTCATGAGGAAGGTTTTGGTGAGAACACGATGTCCTCATCAAAAGCCGTTAAATGACAAAAAACCGAGTTTTAGAATTTGACTGTATCGAAAAGCCAATAAATTTTGATCAAAAACTTTGGCGAAGACATGTTTTGCCAAAAGATCGATTTTTTTTCACTAATTTCTTTACTTTATTCATTTCTAGCTCATATTTTTTCTGTCAATCTTTGGACGAGAGTATGCCAAAAGTTTAACTAAAATCGTGACCAATTAATTATGAGCTTAATTAATAGCTTAGTAATTAATTAAATGAAACTGGTGATGTGGCTTTTCCTTTGGCGAAGATTTGTGTAGGTCCCACTCCGTTGTCGCTAAAACGCAAATTTTTCCTCTCCCAATACTTCTAGTAACGAGCCTTTGGCGAGAACTTTTTAGTTAAGACATATCATCATCAAAGACCTTTATCGAGAAATGTCCTTGCTAAAAGGTCCTTTCCAATGGGGCCGATTGGTGTTGTGACTACTTCACTCTTAGCTCAACCTAATTGAACTATTTAATTAAACATGTTATGGAGATAATAAGCAGGTTATACATATAATAATGATGCAACTTAGGGTTAGCTTTATTGACACAGTTAATAAGTGGATCGCGTTTGAGTTGAAATTATGTTAATGCGACAATCCGTTAATTCAAACCAAACTCGATTGCCTTGCAAGATTGAAAAAAGATGTTACAAAGTATATGATGGATGAAACATGAAAATCACAAAACACGGAATGATAAACTTAAGTCGACATATTTTATATCCTCCTACAACAAATACCTAATAAATGTTATATCAGGAAAATCAAATGTTTTAAATTTGTAAACTTGTAATAGCCCTCCAATAAATAATAAATGTTATTTTTAAAACACCCCTAGAGTGATAAATACAGTACATGTTATTATACATATATATTGTACAAACTAGACGAGTACCCGTGCATAGCAACGGGATTTTATAGCGACAGATCGTTTAGTGATAAAAGAAAGTTTATGGGTTATAATTAAAAAATAATAAAAGTTAGGAGTGGCAAATCTTGCCCAATTTGTAATATTTGGGCGATTTTTGACACTTTTTTAAAAGTTTGGGGCGTTTTTTGCCCCCTTGCATTTATTTGATGGACTCTTACGAGCAAAAGATAAAAACATATATTATTAGATGGGCTAATGGATACATAGTGTTAATATAACCGTGTGCTTTCAAATCACACAGTTCAACGTCAAAGCAATTACTCTCATTTTTTTCCGACCAATTCACTTGTCACTGGTAACTATAAAACATTCCAACTATTTTAATTTTAATTTATCTCATTTATTAACTATTTTATGCATAATTATTTAATAATCTAATTAATTGATAAATATATTTAATTAGTTGCATTTTTATTCATTTGTCCCAGCAGATTTTCTCAAATTTGCAGTCAGATTTTATCTTTTTTTTTTTCAGAAAAATAATTAAATGTAGTTAAGACTTAGATGCTGGATTTTTTTACAAGATGAATTAAAAGGGTTTTTAGGACTGTTCGGAATGTTTTTAATAGTTGAATTATAATTTGCTCGTTTTAGCCCGTGCCCGTTTGGCCCGATTTATAATTTGTCCGTTTAGCCCGTGCCCGTTTTAGCCTGTGCCATTTTAGCCCGTGCCCGTGCCCGCCCGTTTTGCCACCTCTAATAAAAGTTTGAAGATTTGGAGATTAAACATAATGTTTTGAAACCCGGTTGAACCGTTCTGGTTGAAAAACGAATCAATTTAAACCGAGTCATGCTTTTAATAACTGAACCCGTCGTGTATTAGTCCTTGTATTTAAAACTATATGTTTTTCCCAGTTGAACCCGTTGGTCCGGTCCAGTTTTCAAAACTATATGCAGCATCAACTTGTTAGCTTGTATGAAGTTTTGTGTGTTTTATTAATTTGTATAATGTTTATAATAACATATACTTTTCATTTTAGGGTGTTTTAAAAATAACATTAATTAGTGTGTTTAATTATTTATATTTTATATTATGTTGTAGTTTGTTTAATTGTATATTGTGAATATTTTATTGTACTTTTTAATAAGGAGTGTTTTAATTGATTGTTTTTAATTTGATATATATGCTTTTAATTGGTTGTACAATGTGAATAAATTATTGTACTTTTAAGTTATGGGGTGTTTTAATAAGAGTATTAATTACACAATTCATTTTCTCTCACCCTTGACTTTCAAGATTTCACTTTTCAAAGTTTGACCATTTTCTCTTTATATGTAGTATAGATTAATAAAACACACAAAGCTTCATACAATTTATATGAGAACAAGTTGAATAGTTAATGGTACATATGGTTTTAAAAACTGGACCAACTGGTTCAACTGGTTTTAACAGGGAATCGGAGTCACCACCGGTTTAGCTAGCTAATAAAAACCGTCCGAAAACGAACCTGAGATAACCGCCAAAACCGGTAAAAACAGATTAATCATGCTGGACCGAGATTATTTTCTTCTTGTTTTTCTCAGCGTATTCAACTTGTCATTGTTATTTTGTTATACTCACCGCCGTAACGCGTGAGTACCTGCTATATATCCTTAACAAATCCGGAGTATATGAATTAACTATAAGTACATCAATATATTTGCATGTATATCAGTAACAAACCTTAGCAAGAAAACTAAATTTACAAATGAAAGAAGCATTCTTCATTTTCATCATAGTGTAACCCACATTCTCACTTTTCTCATGCGGGGAAATTATTAAAAAAAGTATTATACTTGCCACCCTTTCATCTTCTGGGTAGCGAACTATTTTTTTTTCATTTTCAGGGTAATAAACTCGTCTTTTTTTCATCTTCAGGGTACTATGTGACTTGCTCAACCGGTAGCAAGTTACACCACTACCCAGAAGATGAATTTGTGGCAAGTATAATACTTTTTTTTATAATTTGTCCTACCGGTAAATCCTTAGTTTATATATCCCAAGTGTTTAGGTCACCGGAACACCACTGCCACCAACACGAACACACTACCACCATTTCCTTGATCTCTACATTATTTCCATTACTCGGGTACCCTTCACGGGCTGAGAAACATCTCTATCACCACTCGTAACTCAACCACAGCCAAACACC